>JAVTVY010055400.1:0-28791 GCA_036873755.1 Hanleya hanleyi
CTATATACCCTGGAGCCACACCGATATTTTTCAGTCAGTGAGATGGAGTAGACAGGAAAACTCCCCCTGAAGAAAACAGGGTCAACAAATTGACTCCAACGGCCCTTTTCAGGGCCAACCCATTGTTGTCGAAAGAGAACTTCTAACTTGGCACAAATTCAAATCACAGGTCCTACATCATGCCCTCTTTATTCTATAGTCTTAGCAAACTGCAACACCAAAAAACAATCCCTGCCCCATTAACGGTCCTTTTCAGGGCCAACCCCTTACTTCCAAACACACAGGGTTTTTTTCTCAGTGTTTTTAGGGCTAACCCATGCAAAAATTTGGTGCAAAATGAGCGGCATGATTGCAGATAACATTACAGCCCGAATCATAACGGACTTTCACGGACAAGGGGGGCGGGTGGAATAACAAAAACTAGAACGGGTACGGGTACGATACGATACGATACGATACGAATTTTATTACGATCAAAGTAAACGTACAGTGATCAAGGGGAAGTAACTCCCATTACGATACGATACGATACGAATTTTATTACGATCAAAGTAAACGTACAGTGATCAAGGGGAAGTAACTCCCAACATAAACAAAAACACTGATACGGGTACGGATAGAGAGAGGTGCGCACCTATAACGTGTACGGCTACGGACTAGGTTTTTTTTTACATTTTAACATGGCAAAATTTAGACTAGGTGAATTTGGTGTAAAATGAAGGCATTCTGTCGTGACGCAGAATGCATTGGGGTAATATTATAAAGAGTGGAATGGACTTTTAACCTGGAAATTGATGTGTTATTTACCTATTGTTACCTAGGTATGTGTGCGGAAGTTGGTGTTATTTTTTTATTTTGTGCTTTTGAGTTTAGAAGTTTCCCCTTTCGGAAAGATGGGGTGGCCCTAAAAAGGGCCTTTGGAAGATGTAAGGCATTACATCGTTGGGGCCAGGTGGGATTGTGTTCTCACAGAACACACCGGGCATGGCACCGCTATGAGTTCACACACTAGGGGGATGTAATCGTCCGGAAGCTGTGATAATAGGGCGTGTCGGCGTATACAGGCTACACACAGGGCTTGATGCCCACACGGAAAAATGGCGTACTTGGCGAAGTGATTACAACATTGTATGCAGCGTAAATACGGGGATGGTTGGCATTCGATGTTGGATGCCAGTCTTCTTTCTATTGCGGTAGCGTAGTGGATGACCTCTTCAATTTGTTCCTTTTGTTGTCCCCTTAGCCGCTTTCTCTCTCTTGTTCTGTTTTTTTCTTGAGTCTTTTCTGTTTTTTCTGGAGTCTTTCTTTTTCGGGTACTGTCTTTTTCTTTTTTTTCTGGAGTCTTTCCTCTTCTGCCCTTTTGCTTCTCCTTCTTCTCCTTCTTCTCCTCTTTCTTCTTCTTCTTCTTCCGTTTCTCCTTCTTCTTCCGTTTCTCCTTCTTCTTCTTCTTCCGTTTCTCCTTCTTCTTCTTCCGTTTCTCCTTCTTCTTCTTCTCCTTCTTCTCCTTCAGCTTGGAGGCTTTATTGTTGTTTCAAGATATCTTCTAGCACTCGGTCCATTTCGTCAAAACGTTGGTATTCGACTGTCGTAAGATCCGGTGTAGCTCCTGGGGGGTGGGGACTAAGATCCGGTGTCGCTCCTGGAGGTGGGGGACTAAGATCCGGTGTCGCTCCTGGGGGTCACTAAGATCCGGTGTGGCTCCTGGGGGGTCTTGATTATGGCCGCCCTGTGGTTGGTGTTCGTCTTTAAATAAGTCTCCTATAATAGCATCGATCCATGGCTCGTCATGTACCATATCGATGTTCCCGAGCAGTTGTAGTTCATCATCATCATTTATCATGAAGTATGTCAATATCCATGATTTCAGCCAGGGATGACTCCATGACTGTGGACTCAGGCTGGTCACATACGGTGTAATAGGCTGGTGAATTTGCACTGGTAAAATGAAAAGCTTCTCCACGTCTAATAAAGACTGGCATAATTGTGAATGAATCAGTAAATACTGCGCGCTATTTATAGTGTAACGCGCGGACGTGAGCGTAATTTTATATCACATCTTTGTGCTCACTTACGCTGGAGAAATATTTTTGTGTTTCTTTTCCAATTTTAAACCGGTGTGATTTTGCAATAAACGCGAGTGCACGTATAAAATTTATTTCAAGTTGAACTGAGGCAACTGATCGTGTAGCATTTAAAAATTTAGAAGGGTAGCGGTAGACTAAGCCACTATTTTAATGATTTTATCGATTTTTAGACGCGTAACGTTATGGTTAGGGTAGTGTAGAAAACCCGGTACACTGGAAATAAATCGGTTTTCCTGGATAAAAATACATCAAGTATGTTCCTCACAGCCTTATAATGTGACCCTGAAAATTGCAGCTGGTTTATAGAAAGAAAACTAGGAAATTTTATCGTATCACACGGCTACGGTAACACAGCACTATACAGTGTGCAGACAAATGTGAGTACAGCTATGGGTGTCAAATGGAGGTGTGTTACCGTAGCCCAAGGATAAAATTTCCTAGTTTTCTTTTCGATAAACATGCTGCAGTGAACTCACATTTATTGCAAAAAATGAGACCGGTTTAAAGTTGAGAATATAAAACACAAAACATTTTTAACAGGTACCACCATCTTGGACCCACTCCCACAGGGCCGCCATTTTGGTCCCACCACCTCCACCGCCCACAAGCCGCCATTTTGGTCCCACCACCTCCACCACCCACAAGGCCGCCATTTTGGTCCCACCACCTCCACCACCCACAGAACGCCTAGACTATAAATAACGCGTAGTATGTTGCCATTTATTCACAACTACAATCATGGGTACAAGACGAAGGCTATTCACTGATCCTAGAGAACACAGAGAGGTGATTACGAGTGAAGAACATAACGATGGAGTGACAATAATTACAAGCTTTGAGCGGGTTATTGCCGACGAAACGATGGTACGGCGAAGTGAAGAACAACTCGAAGAGCTTAGGAGGGAGGCAATGGAAGAAGAACTCCCCGACCTAGAGTGGTTAAACAGTAACAGACCTCCAGCAAATACAACGGCTACCCAAACACCAATTATAACAACGGCGGCTACCGAGTCGATGTTACGGCGAAGTGAAGAACAAGTCGAAGAGCTAAGGAGGCAGGCAATGGAAGAAGATGCGGCGTTGATGAGACGGCGAAGTGAAGAACAAGACGAGGAGATAAGGAGGGTGGCAATGGAAGAAGAAGATGAAGAAGAAGATGAAGAACTCCCCGACGTAGAGTGGTTAAACAGTAACAGACCTCCAGCTATAACAACGCCGGCTACCGAAACAACAACAACAACAACAAGAACAACAACAACATCCCCATGCTCTTGGGCCGAGGTAACCCGCCTAAACGAACAGTTGAACCGCCTAAACGAAGAGTTGAACCACCTAAACGAACACGTGACCCACCAAAACGAACAGATTAATCACATGAGACAAGCCATGGATAAAATGGACGCTGTGAATTTAAAACAACAACAAGACCTAGATAAGGAAGAAAGTAAATCAAACTGCAGCGTGTGTACAGACGACGAAAGCCTGTACGGCCTATTTCCGTGCGGGCATTTATGCCTATGTGAAGAATGCTGGGTGACGCTAACGTGTATAGGGGACACGTGCCACTGCGCTGAAACGAACGAACAGCATTTAAAGATCAAGGTTAGAAACACGCTCGTTGAAATAGGCGCGTGTGTAGGAAGCAGGTGGCCGGGGTAAAGAGAATCTACCGCTCGTAAAACAAGTGTCGTAACACTTTTTCAAAGGCCCTTTTCAGGGCCAACCCATGTTTTCGAAAGAGAACTTCTAAACTCAAAGCACAAAAAAAACCCCACCAGCTCCCATCACCCCTATGAGAAAACCTAAGGTCTTCACCACAATAGACTCTTAATGTTGAAATTTTTTTAATACAATTATCTTTTGCAAAAGAATGAACACTAACAGCCATTTTTTGAATTTTCTACTATTTTTATTAACACAAATACAATGAACGTGTTCACCAGACTCTGGGTATTGAATTTTAATACAATTATACGCTATGAAGGCGCTTCAATGCACATAGAATGAACATAAAATGAACATAGTGTAGGAATACGTCAGGAGAGAAGCCGTATTTTCAGCTTGAGCAAGACTGGCAGATGATAATGTCTGAATGCTCCAATGCAATAAGACTTGAAAATGTTCAATATTTATACAACAAGACAATAGAATGAACGTCTTCAACTCTGAGTATTGAATTTTAATACAATTAACAGTAAACACTCTGAGTATTGAATTTTTAATACATTTATACGCTATCAAGCCGCTTCAATGAACGTGTAGGAATACGGTAAATGTTTTTCAACACCAGACTTGTTCAATAGTTATGCAACAAGACTTGTTTGAACTCATCATCGTCTTTCCGCCCCTGGTGCACGTAGATGTAGGTAGCAATCTGTTCACGTGGAATTCTGGGAGCGCAGGCAGCTTCCATTGCCAGGGCAATTTGCTCCTCGGTCACGCCCTGTAGTGCCTCATTAATGAGCGCGTATGAGGGTACACTATTCTCCACACACGTATGCATGTTTATCGGACTGTTGTTCCCACAGCCTGCACATGCTTCCATACGCAAGTGTCGAATGCGAGGTCTGCCATGATCCAGGACTGTGTCGATGTACTTCTTACAAATATACTGATTCACCTGGTCAGACAGGGCTTCATGAATTGTAGCTGTGAGACTCTGCAGCTTCCGCCACGCCGTTATTTTCAAGGTGACACCCTGAGGACAAGGAACACGCTCTTGCGTATCTAACCTCATTTTCCATTTGCGGATATGCACCAGGAGCTGGTCGTTGAAATAGGCACAGCTGACAAAGATGTCGTCACCCACATAAAATTTCGCTTCGTCACTCCCCTGGTCGCGAATAACCGCATCGATGACGTAATCAAGGGCCTCTAGTTTTTGCCAGGTGTCGTACGTCAAGGCAATATGCCTAGCTGGTCTGTCGTTAAAGGCCGGTGCGTTAAAATGCACTTCTTCGTCTTTGACACTCACAGTTAAATAGGCTGAGAGCTCCCAAATGTTCGTGTGGGCTGCCTGGTAGGCCTGCTGGATAATGTTATTGATCTCCTGCACAGACATAGGAAGTTGCACCTCTTCTTCTTCTTTCACGGGCTCAGGCACTTGCTGGGGTACTGGCTGAAGCACTGGCTCAGGTATTTCTAAAGGTGTTAGTCGGGGCCGTTTGGGTCGTGCAGCGCGTTTGGCAGGTACACCAGACGCTGGGTGCGTACGTTTGCTAGCTGTACGCTCTTCGGTGGTGTCCATGGCTAAGATATCATCATCTTGTATAACGTGGGTTTCAAGTAGATCTGCTAGTTCTTCATTTCCCGTCTTCTTCAACCCCGCCACGAAGGCTAGAAATCCATAGGGGGTAGAGCGCAGTAGACCATCGATGAGGGTTCTGTTTTGTGCTGAAGTGGTTTTCTCAGCCATGATATCTTCGACACGCTGTTTCAGGAGTATGTTTTCCTCCATAAGCAGATCACATAATTCGGCCACATGCTGCATCTCATCAATGAGGCGAACACGGTACTTTCGAAACTTCACTTGCTGGGATGACTCCATGACTGTGGGCTCAGGCTGGTGAGTAACTGCTACGGTGTAATAGTCTGGTGAATTTGCACTGGTAAAATGAAAAAAAGTAAAAGGTTCTCCACAGCTCATACAAGCAGGCAAGCAGGCTGGCTAGAGGGCAGGCAGGCAGGCAGGCAGGCAGGGCAGGCAGGCAGGCAGGCAGGCAGGCAGGCAGGCAGGCAGGCAGGCAGGCAGGCTGGTCAGGTCAATCAGGCAGGTAGTGCAATGAATACACCCACCCCTAAAAAATCGCCTCCTTTTATATGTTTTTCTACAATCCGCCATTTTGGTCCCACCACCTCCACCACCACCCACAAGCCGCCATTTTGGTCCCACCACCACCACCACCACCCACAAGCCGCCATTTTGGTCCCACCACCACCACCACCACCCACAAGCCGCCATTTTGGTCCCACCACCACCACCACCACCCACAAGTCGCCACTTTGGTCCCAAATTTTCAATTTCCAATTTCACCCACAAGCCGGCCATTTTGATCCCACCACCTCCACCTCCCACAAGCCGCCGGGCCTGGTCCCACCACCACCACCACCCACAAGCCGCCATTTTGGTCCCACCACCTCCACCACCCACAAGCCGCCATTTTGGTCCCACCACCTCCACCTCCCACAATGACCCCTGTGACAGAATACTCGCTTCTGATTGGCTGTCGCTGTGACGTCACAGAGGTCATATGCAAATTTCTGAGGTCAATGGGGTTCAATTTCCGTAGAGTATACTACTGACGCTTTCGACGGCGGGTCGACCTCGTAATGCAGAGTTTGTTTGTGCAATTGGAAATCTCACTAACAATACTTTCACTACACTTGCAAAAATAGGCATCAAAGAACTTCGGCTGATTAACTGTGATATAGGAGCTATTGAGATGGGAACTTTTCTTCCTCTACATGAGCTGTCAATACTGGACTTGTCCAACAATAACAAACTTGGATTGGGGAATCCTTTAAAAGCGCTGTACGGTCTCCAGCACAGGAATATGGAGGAGATCAATTTCAGTATCTTGAATGGGCCAATGTTAAACCCCCAAAACTTTATGTTGCAAGAAATTGACACGATCTATCTGAAATCTATTTGTGTTCAATCGCTTGATATATCCGAGAATTACATATTTCATATGGGTGATGGTCAGCAGGCGCCATATTTTGGCAGACCCGATTGTCTGAAAACCCTGAAAGTATTTGCCCATGCCATGCGATATATACCGGGGAAACTGTTACTTCTTTTTAGGAAGTACACATCGATCAAGTACTTTGATATGAGTGGAAGTTTTAGTGCCCCTGTCCATACTGTTGAATACGTCACCGCTCATCGTAGATCTCAGTACAATGTGAATTTTTCCAAATCAAAGATTAATGAAGATATTGAATCCGATAATTCAGCCCCTCTTATTTTACCACCGTCCCTTGAGACGCTTAATATCAGCAATGCTTTATACTGGATGTACCTTACCAGTGATTTCAAGTAGACAGCCCAACAATCCTGAGAACGTTAAATGTGTCTTACAACAACATCGACAACTATGAACAGCACATCAAAGGGCTAAAGAATTTAACGGAGTTGGATATTTCAGGTGTGCTGTGTGGTAATCTTTATGACTTTTTCACAGAATTCCCAGGACTACAGAAACTAGCAATCACAAATACTCCGAATCTGTACCTGGATATCGGCTACACAGAGGGAGCTGGTGAAAGTTTCCAAAGTTTGAGAGATTTGAGAGAACTAGACCTGTCCGGGAACAAACTAACTAATCTGAATGATAAACTCTTCGTCAACACCATAGCATTGCGAACGATCAGTTTGTCTAACAATAAACTACAGCGTGTTCCTTCAGCTATCATGCAACTACAAAACCTGAGCCGATTGGATTGGTCCATCAATGCGTTTACTCATCTGACTGTCGAAGAAATGTCCCTGTTTGAGCAGTTTTCTGCTGCACAGTATGGCCAGTCTCGTTTTCGCCTGAGTCTGGAACTCAATCCATTTCAATGTACCTGTAAGACGTTGGAGTTTATCCGCTGGGTATACAGTACTGACATCCTTCTAGATCTGAACGGCAATTATACCTGCTTTCTCTCAAATGGAAGCCGGGTAGATTTCACTGGTTTTAAAAGTGATTTAAGAAATTTATCAGTGAGCTGTATCAGCCATACCTGGCTCTTCATCGGCGTCCTCTGTATTTCATTCGCCTTGGTATTCATCGTGTTGGTTTACCTCGTGTATCGCTATCGCACTAAGTTGCGATACTGGTTTTACACCAAACTCAAACCTCCTGCCGAATTCCTGGAACAAGAAGAATATTTGTACGATGCGTTCGTTGCGTACTGCGAGGACAATTATGAGTGGGTTCTTGACAATTTGCACGCTGTGCTTGAAGAGGGAGAGGAACCGTTAAAGCTGTGCATTCACAAGCGCGATTTTACACCGGGGAAACCCATTCACGAGAACATTGTTGACAAAATGAGACAAAGCAGGAAGATCATTTTAGTAATCAGTGCTGGCTTTCTTGAATCCGATTTCGGGCCAACCGAGATAATGTATGCAGGGATGAAATCACTCGAGGTAGGAAGAGATGATATCATTGTTTGTATTCTTCTAGAAGATATCCCTGTCCGAGCAATGCCAAAAGCTCTGCGAAATTTTTGGCACACTATGACCTTTCTAAAATGGTCAGACGATCCACGTGAACAATGTCATTTTAGACAGCAGCTAAAAGATGCCATAACCCCCAATTCATGTATTTTGTTATTATACCCACGCCAATATACTTGAATTTGTTAGGAGCGTACTTTAACATGTTATGGATTCCTGTGTATTTTTCACTATGTCAAGGAATGTTTGGCTGGTTGAGGATTATGTTATGGAATGTTTGTGAATTGAAACTTTGGTTTCCGATTAGCCTGATCAGTGAATACTTCAGACAAGAAAGTTCAAGAGAAAAATCAAGTTTCCCTTTGATGGGATTCAATTTATCCCCTTCATTTATTCCGACTCGGAAACGACCCCAAATGTCTCGTTTTCGGTGGGTTCAATCGGTTCACAAGACGAAAAAAAAATTTAAATACCACTTCGACACATACCTGCTCTGAAATATATTCCATGCAATATGCGAGCACATGAAAATATTAACGAAGACCGACTTCACGGATTTTGAGAGTGTTGAAGCTCGCTGAAATTTCACCATAACCAAGAACCAGAACCTGTCGAGCGAGAGCAGAACGATATTTGTAATGCCTGGACCCTGACTAGAGGATACGGTGTGGGCAGGTATGGGTTAAAGGCGATACAATCAGACGTTCTTACTCATGTGATTTGAGGAGACAACATTTCCCGCATTATCAAGGTTAGGACGATTCCGCTCTTTAAAACGGAGGCAAAAAAGGTCGTTATGGTTCAATAACTGTTGATTCCTTCTTAACCAATGCTTCAAAACTTCAAGCGCACTAATCTGTCTATTGTTCTAAATCCTAAAATTAATTTGCCATTTAAAGAACCAGCCAATGTTGTTTCAACAGCGTGACAGATATTTGGCCTATTATTATGAAAATTAGATAGATGACAATTTACTTTTTCAATACCATTTGATAGAGATATATATTTCTTTGTGTGCCTCAAGAGGATTTTGCTTAATTCAATATGTGAACTGATTTATTGAGCAAAAACGACCTTTTCACCTCCATTTTATAAAGCTGGATCGCCCTTACCTGATAACCTGATCAATGGTGTACGCATAGAGAAGGACAGAATGAATACTTTGCAGGGACAACATCCTAAGCGTACGTTCTATAATAATTCTGTCGAGAAAAACCAAAAATCGGAAAATGTTCCATGTGCTTGAGTTTAATGCAAATGAGTCAAGATCGAACGAGGTACTTCCCTCCAATTTTTTTGTTTGGAGATATGCTTGTGAGAGTGAGAGGGCTTCGACCCGAAACAGTATTGCTGATTGAGAAAAATAGATCTATTAACTCTTCAACTCTACCAGGCTTGGGAGAGGGGCAAAATGAAAGCTGACCCTCCGCGACTTTTTGTCATATTGGGGTCATTTTGAGACTATTTGCATAACACCCCGAGTACAGGATAATGGTGAAATTCAAAATGGCGGCCATGTGGGGTGCCAGAAAAGTGATTTTCGTCAAAATCTATTTTATTTCCCATTGGAGTATTATTTTCTAATTTATCATTCAGTTTTTGCAAAGAAAACACATAAATAGACTCCAAAATTGTTGTTTTGAAGATGACGTTACTATGACGTCATCAAAGCGGCCATCTTGGATTTTTTTTTTACATTTTATGATAGAGCTTGACCCAAGAATATAGTGTGGTAAGTTTCACCCCCCCCCAGCTCAAGGGGCAAGAAGACTATTTAGGGGGGCCGAAATGCCCTCCCCCAGGCCTGGGCATGTAACAAAAAGGGTTACAACAAATAGAATATTTTCAAGTATAAACATGTAAATTTTGAGTCAATTGCGGGCGCTCTGGCTAATATTTCTCAGTTTACAGCTTAAACCTAATATTGCCTTCTAAATAAAAGAATGTGAGTTATTGTGTCAGTGCAGTTATTTTCAAGCCTTTTGTCGATAAATTCTATGCTGTGGGAACGTTTATTCGGGCATTCCGTTTGCTGACTCTGTCCCTCACATCAGAGGTCGTTCTCGTCAATAAGCTCTCAATAAATTGGGGGAAATATATTCACAAAGTGTAAGCATTACAAAAGTAACTGTTTTAAAGAATATTCATCGGATTATAACTGGATATATGAGACAAATAAGCTGTAAAATGTTGCTTTCCCCCCTCTACAATGGGTGGGGGGGGAGGGGGGAGGGGGTAGAGTTTGTGTTCATAATCGCTATCCTATGTGTGCAGATAGAGTTTTGGGGATCAGTGTAAACGTCAGTAACTGTACAAAATAAAAATCCAGAAATCCAGTTTTTTATTGCTCAAGGGTCCAAATACTAAGGGAAATGTGACCATCGATAACTTTGCAAATATCCGAAGCATGACATTTATATATGCATATTTATATGATTGTTATTGGTTTGGCCACACAAAATATATTGGAACTTGAGTAGGTTTACTTATTTGTAGGTCACAAACCATCAATAAATTTTCTGGGTGTAAGATTACTATCAGGACTTGACTTCCAGCGAACATTGATTGGCCATTATACCTGACTGGACAAGAAATGATCTGTGACGTATTTTAAAATATTTCTATAATATTACTCTCGATCGTATCAATATCACCTTTTTAGATTTTAATTGGAAAACAATATGGGTTAGTTTGATTGGCCACCTCGGAGATTTGTCGTAATGTTTTTGGGCGGGATGATCCAACCTGTAACCATCTCGGTCATCTGTACGCGGTAAGACTGACCCTGGGATCGTGTGTATCCATTTTTAGCCTACTTTCGGCAACTGCAAGAAGGAATTTCCAGAAATCAAGACCACGTGACTTCGTCAGCCAATCAGCAAAAGTCTACCGACGTAAGCCCAACGTCACTCGCCATTTTCGAGTCATGTGATGTCCTACTTGTTCAAAATTACAGATCCACCACACCCCTTGTATGATGCAAAGGTTATTCATACCTATATATGTTGCAAGCACAGGCAATATCTGTTTCAGAAGTGGTATGAAAACCTGTAATTTATCAGATTTCTCGAGTCTCTTCTCCGCCGGATGAAGGCCGAACAGAATCCGGTAAGGTACCGGATATCGCTCCGCGATAATGGAGACACACGATTCGCAAGCCATCTTATGGATGGCGAAGTCGAATATTAAGGAATATAGTTTTCTCGTCATGCGCTCGTCCAATTTACTATATATTAGGTAAGGTGATTTTTTGTGGTTTCGGACCTGTAGACCCTTCAAATGACAAAGAAAAGCTCGCTGATAACGCTGTCTCTATTTCCCGGCTGTGTAGCATTGTGAAACCATTCCCTCTTTAAGGGTACACTCGCTGATAACGCTGCATGTTAATCCATACCCTGCTTTGTAACTTCATTCTTTGTCAGCTAAGATTGCAACTCTGCAACACTCAAAGCAATACCCTCGGATAACAAAAGCGAAACAAGGTCTACAAGGCGTTGATTGTGCATGTTCAAATTAGCTGCATAATGATTATTGGTTTTAATATGCATAATGGTTATCTTAGTAGGAATTTCAATAGTTTGAGCGCTGGACATGTTGGTAGGAGGTAGTGATCCAAGTTCTGACCAAGAATTTTGCAATTGTTTCAGTAAATCATTGCACTAAAATAGGCCTACAATTATCAAATGATACGTGCGATATGGTTGACTGTGTAAAAAGCTTTTAAGGATGTCCGCTGGTGGTAAATGAAATAATTAACTTTTTGAATAATGTGTGTTCTTGCATTCATAATTGTGTAATATAAGAAAGAAAAAAAAATAATTATAGGTTGGTGTGCATTTCTTCGCTGTAGGCAACGTTAAGTGGACTGACCCATGCATGCTCAATTTGATAACGCAGAAATCATAGGGAATAGCCCTAGTTTTGAAGCATATTCATGAAAAATTCATATTTATGGTATTTAACTTATTGTTATATTCTAAATGTTTGCAGATAATCACAATGTATGCTTTCTACATCGATCTACATACCCCTCCTCTACTATAGATCTGCATCTATTTAGGTGCGTGCATCAACCACACGCGATTAATTACAGTACCTTGTTACCCATGGCTAATCTTCCCCAGCGCTTTTTTTTAAGAAAAAAAAAAGAAAAAAGGAAAGGGTAAGGTTTGGCTACACAGCGTTATTGTAACCCCGTGGGCACGTAGTATCCCATGTAACCTGTTCTCAGGTATGGTTAAACTTCACGGAAGTACGGACAAAATACGTAAGTGGCAGATGCGTTTCCTCAAATATGCATACATGTTCATATCCCCGTTACTGGACAGGCATTTTTACTCGCTTCCTCGTTTTATTCATTAGCAGCTCATACATCAACAATCATGGTTTTCATTATGCCATGAAAGATCTTATCGCTTACACAGCACTGCCGCGGGCATTTGTCATAGCCCCCCCCCAAAAATAAAGGAAAAACAACAACGCTATATCATCCTACACTCTCTGTGTTAAAAGCTGAAATAATGTGACTTACACGACCACACTGATTGTTAATGTTTTTGTTTATTTTATTTTGATCATACTCGTAAGAATCATAATGCTTGAAAAATATGGACCAAAACTGGTCCCAAAGATAATAAAAGATGTGTAAAACGTATGAGTATAATTCTAATCTCGAGAAAGGGACGTTCAAAGATGATTGTTGATTTTAGTTAGGCCTAAGGATTATGTATCTAAACTGAATTATTAATATCGCTATTTTTTAAAACGTTGAAATTCCTGCTCTGACTCTATCGTCCATGGTAATAGACTCACCTTAAACCCTAACAGTCATGGTGGGGTGGGGACGGGGGGGGAATTCCAACGTTCCACTCTATCTCGGGACGGCAAATAAACGAGAACTCACATTGTAAGTCATATTGGGGTCATTTTGAGCCTATTTGCATATCCCCGAGAAGTGGATCATCACAGCCAGAAACAGTGTGATGGCTCATCACCCTTTGATGGCTATCAGACCTGACCATCTCCTTTGAATTTCCTTTAAATAGTGACCACCACCACCTTGTAAGGGTGATGATTTTGCCTCATCACCCTAAAAAGGTGATGACCTAAATTTGAAATTATTGCTCATCACTCTTCAGAGGTGATGGCCATCATATTTAAAGGCGATAATAAAAAAGGGTGATGTTTTTAATTCATCGCCTTTTCGGGGTGGTGGTTATCACCTTTTTTCTGGTTGTCAAAAATGATATTTTCGTCAATATTTCTGCGTTTCTATTAGCAAAAGCGGGCAACAACTATTTTATTTCACATCAGATTATTATTGACTGAATTGTCATGTAACTTCGAAAAATCTGACAGTAAAATCTCTAAAAACTGACTTTTTCAAAATCGCGTCACTGGGACGTCATCAAAGCGACAATCTTTTCTGATAGAGCTTGACCCGAGGGTATATTGTGGTAAGTAGAGATTTAGTTCAAAACATTTTCACATTTCACTGAAGTGTTTAGATTCGAACACCAGCGCCCAGTTTTCTATTTACAGTCAAGATGGTGGTCCTGAAGGGTCATCCGAAATTTACGGAATTCGACGGTTCTTATCCACTTATGCCAAACTGATTGACTCCAACGTTCGACTTGTTATGTTATACCCAGGGCCTATTTGCTGGAGTCTGTTCTCGTGAAGCCGATCCAATAACATGAGAGAAGTGAATAGGCCAGTCTTGAAAACATTAAGTGATTCTGTAGTTGAGACTCATCGACAAAAATGTATGTAGCTTGGTGTGAAGAGAAACCTCAAAGTAGACAGCCAAATGTATGGATAACACGGGTTTCAGATGACAATGACCACCATTTTGAATTTGACCATGATTTTCTCTCTGGAGAGTTATTCAGGTACATTGTACATGTAGGCTGTAGCGTAAAATTATATGGCTTAGTTCAGGAGCTAGAAAAACGAGTTGATGGAAGTCATACACTGAAACAACAACTGGAACATTGCAAAAAAAATTGTTGTAAATTTTGCAGTAAGTTACTGGCACAAAGGTGCCAGTAACTTACTGTAAAATTTACAGTAGGATGTTACTGTAATTATTACAGTAACTTACTGGCAGCAAAGATGCCAGTAACATTGATTCCGTAACATTGAATTTCTGTGAAACAACGTGGCGATCAATATAATTCGTATACTATAATAGATATTTTGAATGTCTAAGAGTACACATCAACGCATGTTGTTATTGGACCTTACCCCAGAAAAAAACAAAGAAGAATGAATTGACGAACAATCAATTTGCAGTAGTCTATTCTGTACTTATGTATTACAATCGAAGCAATACAAAATGTATTTCTTTTAAAGATGCATGAACTTTCTGTATATGAAACATTCGACGAATTACTTTAAATTTCCTCCTATGAAATATTGTTCTGTATGCTGTAAATTATATTCTGCAGTAAAGTAAAATAAAGCAATAAGTTATGCCAATTTTGCAGTAAATGTGTTAAGTGTACTGCATTTTATGATATTCGTGCCCATAAATACTGTATTTAAAAAAATATATGCAGTAACTTACTGTACACGATGTGTTACAGTAAACTACTGCCTGTAATACAGTATTATACTGTTAATTTGTTTTGCAGTATTATGAAAGAGAGCAGTGAGTTAGTGCACTTTCACAGTAAACAAATTATCATTTGTCATCTCTCATAGAACGGAATTTGTTGTTTATTTAACAGAAGGTTTTTTTTAGTGTACCGGACCTATACTCAGGAACAGTTGTCCTTACCAGATTAGTCGATTCATGAAAGATTGTTACACTCTACTGTCTTAAAAAAAACATGATTAATACCGCTTTATGTGTTCATGAACTATTCCAGAACGGAACCGGTACTCCGTAAACAGTTCATGAAATATCAAGAACGGTCGTGTGCCAATACAATGCAAGTACTGTTCAATAACTTGTTGGTTCATGATATGTTCAATAACTGAAAGTCCATGATGGGCAAATCTCATGTAAGGTCCTGGTCATTCACTGTTAATCAACATTTTATGCCCTGTTAGTATGAAACCAGAACGCTATTTCGATTTAATAACTCGAAATTTCGACTTAGTATATCGAAATTCCTAATTAATAACTCGACTTAGTATCTCGAAATTTCGACTTATTTTCTCGACATTTCGAAAAAAAGTATTGCTCGTCATGGCCCCTAGACGCTTTCGTACGAAAATGCACCAAAGCGCGTAAAATTATGAATATCCTAACTCAAAGTGGCTGGGGAGAGGAGGTGGACGGGGAACATGCCCTGATCCGATCTGCCTGACCCAGAGCGATTTTCGCGACCTGCTTTACCGTGGTCATTGATTGGATTAATGATCGGACCAATCCAGAACTACTTCCGTCGCCCCTAAAAAAAATATAAGCCTCTGGCTTGTTTTCCACGTTACCGTTACCATACCGTTAAAAGTCATTTCGCGCGTCTTTCTTGTGTTAATTTGAAGAGTTTGAGACAGTACCAAGAAAGAGACAAGGTAGGTAACTGTACACTCTCAGTACACGCAGATATGAATGAATGAATGAATGAATGAGTGAATTGTGCGCGGTAAGCCGTAAAGATCAAAGAGTTACTCTCGCCGAAAAGTCTGGCTTTGTTTATAGGGGATAGAAAATATCAAAAGATTGTGCCGTGCGAAGATGTTAACCTCCGTGAACTAAACGTCAATCATTGTCAAAGACTGGGACATCCTGCTGGACGTAGCCATTTCTTCAAACGAGGATATAACAATTGCTTGTTTATCGCACCCACTCGCCACTACAGAGTCAATCGTGTCCGGAATTGAATATCTGGCGGGCCAAAATCCGCACTTTTTCGGGAAGCGAAAATGATGATTCCTTTATGGCGATAAAATTTTACAAAAAACGAGTAGGTCGACCCCCTGTTTTTTTCTCCATTTTAAATTGTTCTCTGGACGGGAAACACTTTAACATACATAAAAAGAAAATCATTTCATACGTTTTCTCTGGGTTGCGGTTAGAATTTGACACATTTTCATATATTTTATGGAGTTTTTCAGAAAAGTTGAAGAAGGTTTAAGGAGGATTGTACGTATTTTCTATTCAATTTCAATAGTACCAAGAAAGAGACAAGGTAGGTAACTGTACACTCTCAGTACACTCAGATATGAATGAATGAATGAATGAATGAATGAGTGAATTGTGCGCGGTAAGCCGTAAAGATCAAAGAGTTACTCTCGCCGAAAAGTCTGGCTTGTTTATAGGGGATAGAAAATATCAAAAGATTGTGCCGTGCGAAGATGTTAACCTCCGTGAACTAAACGTCAATCATTGTCAAAGAGAAAAGACAGAAATTGTCGAGATTGGCTTATTATGAGATCTCCTAAAATATCGGCTAACGCTGCGCACGAAGTTTTCAAAGCGTTACATCTAGATGGTAGTCCCCTGATTTACCATCTTGGTTTACCCAGATTGGTATAACTATATTACGAAATGGGATTTGATACAAACCATTCTGTGAAATTAACCAAATCTTTCTGACAGTGAATTTTCACCTCGAAATGGACGAGTTTACACAACTTCACTTCTCCGAAGTGTCGTAATTCAGAACCCTAAGACTCAATGACTGAGAATAACTCAGAGTTGATATAATATACTTCATATGGGGCATTCAATTTTGACCCTCGAACCGCACTTCAATTGGGGCCGAATTCTCGCTAAACCGCGCAAGATCCTTTCCCATAAAACATCCAGACCGGAGTTTGGACATAAGAAGGCAGATAATATTACAAGATAATATATTTTTAATTATGAGAAGATAATTTTAACACCCGAGGAAACTGATCTGTCTGCGATAGCTTGTGCAAATAGGATTCAGTTGATCTAGAAGATCTTTTCTGTTTTCATTCATAGAGTGACAAGTCACGTTTGTATGATGGCCGAGAGGGGCCATCGTCACTTCGCCATCATACGTCAAAAAACAGAGCGATGGAGCGATAGAGCGATAGAGCGATGGCGATAGAGCGATAGAGCGATGGCGATAGAGCGATAGAGCTATGGCGACAGAGCGATGGCGATAGAGCGATAGAGCGATGACGAGAGAGCGATAGAGCGATAGAGCGATGGCGATAGAGCGATGGCGATAGAGCGATAGAGCGATGGCGATAGAACGATAGAGCGATGGCGATAGAGCGATAGAGCGATGGCGATAGAGCGATAGAGCGAAGTATATGACTGGGTATGTCTCATAGTCATGCATATTCATACGGTGATAATCGTACCTCCAACACAAGAGAGCTCGGCGCTAAACTCTAGTTATTATTAGGCGGATTCATGAATACTATAGGGGCCAGCGGCATACCATAAAGATTACACAGATAACACAGAGAGATAGACCAATAAGTTTTATTGTATATGGGCTAAAATAATAGACATAAGAATCTAATAAATAAAGCAGTGATATTCGCTGTCTGGTGAACATATACATCTGGAACATTTGAAATCAAGTTTTGTGATTAATGCTGATCAACGCTTGTAAAAAAAGTCAACGTAGAATCGAAATAGAAGCGGTCACTCTCCCCCCCCCCAAAACTATTGGTGATCTGATTTACCCATAGTCTCGTAATTTTTCGTCAAATTCAACTTCTAACTCCTCTGAAAGAAAAGACCAATTCGTCCGTCGATGCTTAAGTTGAATTATTTGAAGTCGTGGGTGCCGAACGCGGCCATTTCCGCGTTTTTATCGAAAAAGAAAGGCGGATGTCATATGAAACTGATAATTCATTAAGATTGTGCTGATCGTGGCTGGACTTAACACTAAATCGCATAGAACAAACAATGATTTTTTTTATGTTATTTGGTTTTGTTAGGTAATACACATTGTACATACAATATTTTATTGTACTAAACAAAAATGGTTGTATTTGTAATTAAAAACTCATGTTATACAAGAAACAGATACATCGTCATTACACCTCGATTTATCTACGCAAACAACATGCTAAGAGTCTAAACAGTCAATGCAGCGATGACCAATACTGGTAAAACAAGGGCCATTCGCAGTTCTTATACTGGAAATATTTATCGGTTTCGTACGCACATTTAAAGCGTTTTGAACACTTTTCAACCAAGGGATTTTTAACTACTTTCATTTGATACATGTATATAGAACATTTAATAATAGAAATACAGTAGTTGAGTGGCTGATTTCTGGGTTGTAAAAGATCAAGTATAACTTTTTCTGGAGAAAATATAATTGGAACATCCGCCGAAGCGTACCAATTTTCCAGTGAACTCCGCCAAGGGTAGATATGTTCACATTCCCAAAAGAGATGAATAATAGTCTCTGGAACTTTGCTACAAAATGTACATAAGTTAGATATATCAGGGTAAAGTTTATGTGCAAATATGTGTATGTGTCAATATTCGGTTAATAATTCTGTATCGAAGCCATTTATATTTCACATCTCTTTGTTACATTATTATTCCATATATACCACTCCGAATCACTATAATTTTTTGAAGAGATTTCTATATAATATTTTACAGCCTTTTTTACACTTATTAATGGTGAAATAGGGGGCGGTATCAACGGTATCATACATTGTTTCTGTAATAGTCCAAATCTCATGTTGTTTGCTGCTTTCTGTACTGCTTGAGTAGTATATAAAACTGATATTGCCGCAACTTGACCTTTGACCTAAAAAAATTGCATATTGGGGTGCACTCCACACTAGGCCACGGTTTCGCACAAATGGCCCCTCCCTAATTTTATAATAAGGAAGGACGCCCGATTTTGACAGCATGGTAATTCTTCTTACCTTTGTACTAGCTGATATCTATAGTATCATCCTGCTGGACGTAACCATTTCTTCAAACGAGGATATAACAATTGCTTGTTTATCGCACCCACTCGCCACTACAGAGTCAATCGTGTCCGGAATTGAATATCTGGCGGGCCAAAATCCGCACTTTTTCGGGAAGCGAAAATGATGATTCCTTTATGGCGATAAAATTTTACAAAAAACGAGTAGGTCGACCCCCTGTTTTTTTCTCCATTTTAAATTGTTCTCTGGACGGGAAACACTTTAACA
Organism: Hanleya hanleyi; assembly: GCA_036873755.1. Classification (NCBI taxonomy): domain Eukaryota; kingdom Metazoa; phylum Mollusca; class Polyplacophora; order Lepidopleurida; family Hanleyidae; genus Hanleya; species Hanleya hanleyi. Next base: position 19,351 of record JAVTVY010055400.1, read on the forward strand.
TACATAAAAAGAAAATCATTTCATACGTTTTCTCTGGGTTGCGGTTAGAATTTGACACATTTTCATATATTTTATGGAGTTTTTCAGAAAAGTTGAAGAGGTTTAAGGAGGATTGTACGTATTTTCTATTCAATTTCAATAGCTCACAAGTCTTCTGAAATAATGGCACGGGTGTGCCCATTTAGAAAATATATACTTTTACAGGGTTTTTGTTAAAGATTTTACATCAATTTGTGGCCGAAGATTCGAACCCATGCCTGTTTTTAGCCGCACATCATTTAGGTGTGGAATGCACCCTTGGGGAGAAAAACTGCCTCCGAACACAGAAGAGTTCCAATTTTTACAGGTCACTGCGCAGATCAAGTGGTTGCCATGGTGAAGTCACTTCCGGTCACGTGACCTTTGGGGCATGTATTCTTCCGCGGTGAAGCCGTCGGCGGTAATGCGGTCGCGGGAAAAAGCCTCCGTGGACGGAAAAAGTAGTCCCAAATACGCGAAGAGCTGAGGGAAATTCTCCGGCAATCTTCGGGACATTTTGGGAGCGAGAGGGGCCCCTAGTGGACCGATTGGGTTGAGTGAGGTGACAAAGTGAAGCGCTCCTCCAGCGCGATCAAGTCATTGGTGGGTGTATGTAAAATTAAGATTTGTCTCGAAAATATAAAAAGCGGAGCACGGACTTTACCCCTAAAATAGGGCCTGATTCGCACAATTGCATCTGTACGGAAAAATGCCTATATAGGTATAGGGGTGGTCATTTTTTGTGGATTTAACTATGGGTTGTGGGGTCTTGTTTTCTTCGTCTCGCCACGTAAAACACGATGGGAAGGGTCTCTGTGCTAAGCGGTGAAATTTTTCGAAAAGTTCACGGAGGTCTGGATAGGCCCATAGGCCTACTGGCTCAATGGATTGGTCCATACTGGGCAATTCGCACCTGTTCATTGCGATATGGGTTGTGGGATCTTGTTTTTCACGTATCACCACGTAGAACACATGGGCGGGTTCCCGAAGCTAAGCGTTGAAATTTTTTGAAAAGTTCACGGAGGTATGGATAGGCCCATAGGTCTAATGGCTCAATGGATTGGTCCATACTTGGCAATTCACACATGTTCATTGCGATATGGGTTGTGAGATCTTGTTTTTCACGTCTCACCACGTAGGACACAATGGGGTCCCGAAGCTAAGCTAAGCATGCGCAGTGGGTAAATGGTGCTGGGTGGCCGTTTTGGGGTCTAGGTGAGCCCCTAGTGGTCCGATGGTGTCGCAAGAGGTCTTATTTTGAAACTCGCGTGAAGGAGCATCCGACTGAACTAATGTATCGTCCATTTTCAATATTCTGCGCATGCGTAGTCTGGCCGAGGTATAGAAAGCAGGCATTTTGGGGGTGCGTGGGGGAGTGTTTGGGACAGAGATAGACCACTATTGGTACAAATTGTTCGTGGGAGGTGTCAAAGTGCAGCTTCTGTTGGGCAGAGTCAGAATACAGGACATATATGGTACAACATAGGACAGATATTGTATAACACAGGACAGATATTGTATAACATAGGAGAGATATGGTATAATACAGCACAGATATGGCATAATACAAGACAAATTGTAAAATACAGCACAGATATGGTATAATACAGGACAAATATTGTATAATACAGGACAGATATTGAATAATACAGGACATATGTTGTATAATACAGGACGGATATTGAATAATACAGGACAGATATTGTATAATACAAGACATATATTGTATAATACAAGACATATATTGTAGCATCCGGATGTAAAACCACAGTCCCGGATGTAAAACAATGAAAACCCCGGATGTAAGATGAGGTCCCGGATGTAAAACAAAGGTCCCCGGATGTAACTGGTCATACATACTTAGGTTATTATTATGGCCAACATAGATACAGTCTGGTCATACATAATTATGTTATTATTATGGACAACAAACATACAGTCTGATATGTAATTTCTTACAATTAAGAAAAATTCAAAACGATAAATGTGTGAAGTACTAGCCAGATAAGCTGACTAACGCCACATCACCGCGATGTATATATTATCAGGATACTGTGTTGTTCCCGCAAGAGTACAAGTACATGGACAAGAAAAATGCACATTGGTAGAATATATGTATATGGACAGATTACGTGTACAGGCACATAGTACATGTATAGGCACATAGTACATGCACATGTACTTTCGCTACTACTTGTACTGATGACGTCACCGATGACGTCATAGATGCTGTGGACATCCATCAAATCGGGGTCTACACTCCGAGAGCTAGAAAATGACACCTCCCACGGCGCATTCGGACCATTAGTGGTCCATCTCTACCCCAAACACACCCCACGCACCCCCAAAATGACCACTTTACTTACTACACCCAACTGCGCATGCGCAGATTGACGCGACTTGCAATAAAAAGCACGCCATTCTGACTCTACCCCACAAAAGCTTCACTTTGACCCCTCTCACGAGACCCATTTGGACCAATAGTGGTCCAACTCTACCCCAAGCACACTCCCACGCACCCCCAAAATGCTTGCTTTCTATACTACGGCCAGACTGCGCATGCGCAGAATATTGAAATCGGACGATGCATTAGCCCAGTCGGATGCTCCTCCACGAGAGCTTCAAAATAAGACCTCGTACGACACCATCGGACCACTTGGGGCTTACCTAGACCCCAAAACAGCCACCCAGCACTATTTACCCACTACGCATGCGCGCAGGGACTTTTTCGAGACCCTACCCATCGTGTTTTACGTGGTGAGACGAAGAAAACAAGACACCACAACCCATAGTAAAATCCGCAAAAAATGAACACCCCTATACACATACAGGCATTTTCCCGTACAGATTCAAATGTGCGAATCAGGCACGATTTTATGGGTAAAGTTCGTGTTCCACTTTTTATATTTTCGGGGACAAATCCTCAATTTACATGCACCCACCCATGACTTGATAGGCAGGCCCGATAAGCCGGAGACCGATATTAGCCCTTTTGAACATGAGACGTATTTGACGTATTTGAGACTATTTGTCTGTACGCGGAGGCTTTTTCCCGCGACCGCATCACCGCGGAGGAATACATGCCCCAAACGTCACGTGACCGGAAATGACGTCACCATGGCAACCACTTGACCTGCGCAGTGACCTGCAAAAATTGGAACTCTTTTGTGTTCGGAGGTAGTTTTTCTCCCCATTATGCAAACCTTTTAGGTCAAAGATCAAGTTGCGTTAATATCAGTTTTATATACTACTTGCTTGACATACTGCTAATTATTCCAGAAAATTGGCTGCGCATTTATAAATGGACTGAAAAGAGTCAAATGACAAAAAAAAATCCATTATTATCTACAAACCGCAAAAAACCGCTCTTATTTACAAACCACACGCCTTTTCCATCCCAGTGACCTAAATGTATTTTATTAACTTTATTATCCATTTTAATTTTTTCATTGTACCATTTCATTCGAGAAAGTTTGACAGTCCTCTAGTTTTATTTGAAATTCTGTCCAGGCTAGAAGCGTGTCCATCCAAAATACGTTTTCCATCGTTGGTATAATATTAGTTCTTAAGAATGTACCAACTCCTATTGGGTCTATATTCTTTGGCATATACATTTTCAAAATATTACCCCACTTGGAATTATCAGCTTGTAATATCCTAATCCACGATATATTTTGTGCCTGGATTACATATTAACAATAGGATTGTCTAAACCGCAATGTTCAAGTGGTTTAGCAGAAATTTTTCTGAAAATTTTATCAGGTTTCGAGTTCCAAACAAATTCAAAACAGCGTTTCTGGAATTCATTTATAAGTGGTTCAGGAGGGTTTGGAAGAGACGAAAATAGATGGTTGAGTTTCGGCAACAACAAGCTTTTTAAAAATGATATTCCTTCCTAGTGACGTCAATCCTATTTTGGACCATATCTTCATGAGTATGACAATATCTTTTAATTTATCTTTGTAATTTTTTCAACCTTTTCGGCCAAATTGTTTGTAAACACAAGACCTAATAGCTTAAAGTCACTTTGTGACTAGTCTAAATTCCATTTACTAGGAAACCACTGAGAAAATGTTGGTACTTGGCATAAAACTGCAATTTAAAACCAGTCACGACAAATTTAGACCCGCGAAGGAAGAATTAAAGAGGTGGATCGGGGTACACCCCCATGTAATTTTAGATATATTTCACACGCTTCTCTATACTAATTTTCGGCCCGTTTCAAGGCACCCCTCGTAATTATTGAGGGTGGAGAGACGAAGTGGTCCTTGGTCTCCGCTCTTTGAGACACTCCGTTTTTTGTGCAGTGCGGAAGTATAGGGGGAGAGGCAAATCTTAATAAATTAATATCCTATCAACGTTCTCCAATAATTGAACATTAATAAGCGTCAATCCTTCCCCCCTCGGTGTCATTAATCAAAGATCTTTTTTTATATATATTCATAATGGCATTCCTTGAATCAACTCAGAGTCGCTCTCTTGTACAGAATTTTTCTCAGTATGCAAGGCGTTGATAGTCATTTTTACCGCCATGAAAATCTTGTTTTGGTGTAGTCATGTGCAGTCTAGTACTTCGCTCTATCGCCATCGCTCTATCGCTCTATCGCCATCGCTCTATCTCCATCGCTCTATCGGTCTATCTCCATCGCTCTATCGGTCTATCGCCATCGCTATATCGCTCTATCGCCATCGCTCTATCGCTCTATCGCCATCGCTCTATCGCTCTATCACCCTATGGCACGATGGCGATGTGACGATGGCCCCTCTCGGCCACCATACGTTTGATTGTCGCACATGACTATACATTCGGAACTCCCGAGCGACAACATGAATTTCCTATGAATCTCCAGATGTGACGCACCAGAACGGTTTAATCGCATGGTTCCGAAGCCCAATCACTCTCGCGGAAGCCTGAATCCCCGGCCAGCAAATATTTCCCTGCGAGTCTCTGATTTACGTCAGATATTCTAAAAACTGTTTATTCTTTTCATTCGAAGCACGTTTCAACAGAAAACCATCAGTTTAAATGGTACACACGCCACGTATTGGCAAGATATAATTCCCGTGACGTCACTGACAGTTCCCTGGCAGACCGAAACACACGTGGCCACGCTCTAGTCCAATATGGCGTCAATGGCCTTCGAGGGACATCTCAAACCGGAGATCCCCGAGAAGTTGCGAATGATGACTATACTTTCATCAATTATAACCCGTACTGTATAATATGGCATTCTGTTGCTCTTGAATTATATCCGGATATTTCCTGGTTTCTAACTGGGGCTGTGAACGGGACTTACCGAGATTGAGCATTCCCTCCCCCAAAAGGACGCATACACAACGCTGGACACACAACGTTTGCCAGAATATGTACAATATGATATCTCAGGGCTATCCTCGCTCTAAAAATACAGTAACCAAGACGCCACGTTCTGATTAGAATTTAACCACTCAGTGCGCTTGTTAGACCTCCCATAGCAGACTATTACAGTCCTTTTCATAGGTGACCTCGGGCAAAGCCCTTATCATCGCAAGGACAGAAGTCATATGGCGTGAGATCATGTTATCTCCGGAACAAATAGCTAACTGATGGGCAAAGTATCCGACTACCTGCTCAGCTCAACAACACAAATTATTCACTGCCACGTGGACGCCCACCGCTTCAATTAGTTACAATTGTCCTCCAGCAGAGAATAGCTCTGCATAACCATCGAATCTATGCGATAAAACAAAAGACGTCGTCTCGAGGAAAAATTACCCAAACTCTGTTAATTCACTACAACAAAATCCAATATGCAGGTCTCCGTCAATGCAGTCGTATTTTCGCGAAGAGCTGTGTGAAGTGAATAATGGCATTAAACAAGGAGTACAATTTCCCACAAGATTGGCATTTTGCCTCTGCATCCGGGTTGTTTTGTCCAGCAAAATCTGCTTATTTCATTGGCGAATGATACCCTTGAATCGGCAGCTTCCGTCAGTCAGATATTACTTCCGATTTATTTCGGAGATTTTCGGTATGAAATCCTCCGTGGATATGAAAGTCTGCTCCGGAGAGACCAGGTATTTCTTGAAACTGACTACTTTTGATCGACGCTTGTTTCGAATAGAACTAGACCGGCCAGTGACACCAAAGCGATTTTAGATGGCATGTTTTGTTACAAATGGATACCCATTCTTAAATAGTTATTTTTGTGGTAGGGTTCAAGATGGTAGGAGATGCCACACGGATTTTTAGCAATACTTGTATTTTTGTGGTCACGTTTGGAGTGAAATAAGGTAAAAAGTGGTGGAAATAGGTCCTAAATTAATTTCCATCATGATGTTTGTTACCAATGGACATTAAATTAGTTTTATGTACTTTAACGGGCTTTAACGCATGTATGGCTGGCACGTTAATTATTGGAATTTGGGTTATCTAAGGGTTACTTTATGGGTCAAATAATTTTTAAATGAGGCAAAATTCTGTTTTATTTCATACATTTTGCTGTTCGTTAATTACTTTTGGTATACAGTATGGTCCACGGTAGGAGTGTATACCAAGACAACTCCGGCAATTTGAGGTTATTTCAAGGTCAAATGATGATTCAAAGATGGGCCTCAAAAGACTTAGCCCATTAACCATCGTGCGTTAATTCCAAATTACGCTCATATAGGTGGTCACCCATAAATCGCGCTTTCCATGTTGTTCATATCATAGTCATTATTCTTAGCACATTGGGAAAATTTGTTAAAAACAAGGGATTTCACATCAATTGTGGCATTAACAGCTGTCGGGACTATAAAGTATTCCGGGACTATTCCTAATTCTGATTTGCTTTATACAGATGGTCGTGAAAAGTTGTTTTCTTGGAGGACTGGCCCTGTTGGTGATGACCATTTCTCTGATGGAGATGGGAGTGGACGCACAATCACGTGCTCGGCTGGGAGGAGGCATCGATATTTGTATCCTTTGTATGATCAATGCCCAAATCTGACCATCTGGCCTCACTGTGGTTCGGCTTTATGTACGTCACGATGTAACGAATTTGGATGTGTATATGCATATGTATATGGACATTGCTTATATCAACATGGTCAAAAATAACGTTGAATTAATGATCGACGAGTATGCTGAAAAATGTCCCAGTATTGATGGATTTTCTGTTGAAATTCTTTGAAGACAGACGGGACATTTTTTCTAAGATCTACCAATGTCGACTAAAACAGAGGTTGGGGGGGGGGGGGGGGTCTATTATTACCAACTATAATAAGAAATATTCCCAATATATTTAGAGAAAATCAGGTACATGCAGAAGTTTGACCGACTCCTCATAAACCGATCGTAATTGATGGCACTCAGCCAGCCCAGGGCGAAACAAATCTGGGGCGAGTCCCTATTCTGTCATTCCTGCGTATCAAAGAAATAAAAATATCTAAATGAATAAACATCGTTTCGAATTACCATACTACCAAATTCTCCGCTGGGAATTAAGATACCAATGATTTCCAATACTGATTTCTAATTTCTCACGTCCATGTTAATTTATCTTCGTTTCGGAATTATTCCAACTACATGTATATCATTTTAGTTCATTGTTTGAAATATTACGATTGGGAGGTTAAAACATTACCTGAAGATACATTTTTGACAATTTACAATCCTTAACGACCATCAAAGCGTGTGGTATCGGTTGCTTTTGTGCAAGGTCATGTCAGAATCAAGATTGTACCACACAAACTGGAGTTTGCCCGTATGAGAAACCGATGTGTTGCTGTTGAAGTCATCGAATTGTCATAATCAAGTCCGACTCCACCTCACATTTTTCTCCGATTTTTACATTAGTCTATCCGAAACATGAAATTGCACTTTCTTTGTTTGAAATTACTTTACCGGTTCTCTATTCTAGATATATGTCGGCAATCATTCTTCAACTCGACTTACTGTGTTTAATATAATTACATATAAGCTTGTAACATGTAAAAATGGACGAATAAAGTGAGTTTCCGTCTTTGTTTTTTTGGGATTATTCAATCTGTTCGCCCAACTGGCACAAATTCCAGAGACAAGGAAAAAGTGAAAAAAATCGGTTAATAGAAGAAATGGATTCTTCGCAAAATTTATGTGGAATAGGTTACGTGCATTGGAATTTAAAATGTTTAGTTCGCCATTTAAGATGTGCGCCATCTAAATTTCAATTTGAATCAACTACAATATTAAGCGACAGCTGACGATTTGGGTCGAATGGGTATGATCCGTGCACATATGATTTTAAATCCGCCACCGATATATTAATAATTGAAACTGTGTTCGTTGGAAGAATATAGTGGTGTTAACACTGTGGAAACTCCCTTTCATGTTAAGTGAGTAAAGTCAAAATGGCATTTCCTCCATTTTACATGTTCTACACAAAACATTTATTTATACAACTCCCCCCCCCCCTGATACCTTGGACGCTCACAGTTATAAGTGACATAAGAAACGCCGACGGATGCTTGAACCGGCCATTGGGGTCTTCATCTGTTTTCGGTTTTATCTTATACCTTGGATGCACAGGTAGCAGTCCTTGTATACCGGAGGACAAATATCACAAGATGTATATATGGGATGGCACTGGTGGTCATATTGGGTCTAAGTATAAGGACAGGCCGGAAACCAATTTTGATGCTGTCAAAAACTAAAACTTCATTTTGGGGAAAAAATCGTACCTAATTGGCAAAACTGTTTTCAGTTACCTTTATTAACAGTTACTTAAGCTATTGAAACCTACTTCAGTAGTGATAATCCAATCCTTTTTTTCCTAATTCCATTTAAAACAGGAATTTGTCCACTCTTCCACTGTGTCGTTTTCATCGACTACACAGAGACTGTATCCAAGTACGCGCGCGAGAAAAATAGTCTCGAACCAAGTGTTCAACTTTAAGCAATGTGTATAACTTCATTGCATTTCGACGAATAGCGCACCATATCACCCGGTTCGAGAGTATCAGATAAGCTGACGGCGGCCATATTTGTAGTCGATGAAAGCGACGACGTTCTATTTGGCGTTCTATGTGGATTTATTAAAAAAACTATGAGAACTCAGACATGAATGTACACACCATTTCATTTACAGGCAAGCATGATTGTGCCGAAAATTTCAGCGCAAATCTCAAAATTATGAACGATTGGGCCCAAAAGGTTTTTGCGAAAAAAATTGGTTTCCGACCTGGTCTTATCTATAGAGACCTCCCCCTCCCCCTCCAAACTTTTCCTCTCCCAATCCAACCAACATTTCCCTCTTTCCCTAACCACCAAGGACTGCTGTCTGTGCTTGGATGATGTCGTATACCTTGGATGGTGTCGCATACATGTATTACCTTGGTATACCAGCATGGATTTTTTAATATATATAAAATATGACACCTTTTACCAAAACTGATCTGGTGTTTTCAATGTAACAATATCTG
>JAVTVY010055401.1:0-31333 GCA_036873755.1 Hanleya hanleyi
AATTGGAAGAGTTCACTTTCAAAATAGGGAAGTAAGGCACAAAAGTTTTCAACACGCATATCGCTTTTCAACAAAAACAACGCGAGGGCAGATTTTTCTTTTGTTTCGTAGACCATATTTTCTTTGTATTTCATTCTTGAAACTTGCAACTCTGGCGGACAAATTCACGACCTACGCAATTTAATGATAATAACTACACAGGGACTGCTTGAAGTTGAAGAAAGAAAAAAACATTTACGGCGACAGATGGCTGATAAAAACTTTTGGGTTGGTAGCTTTTCGATGGGGAGGGCGGGTTACGCCAACTGACATATTTTAAGGATGGCCCAGAGTCTTTTAAATGAACTATGATAGAGATATCAAACATAATACACGGTTATCAATAGATCACAACGATCACGGTGAAGCGGTCCGCCATTTTGGATCTTCCGTGAATATCAGCGTAACATATAATTCGAACACAAGCGTTTTTCTGGAATTACCACGACAAATAATTCGAAAGTAGCCAATTTTTGAAGTTGCGAGTTTCATCACTGCATCGCGAATTATTAGGGAAATTACCGTACTCACACAAATATAAATGCATGCTAGTTGTCATTCAACATACTTACATCATCCAGAACCAGTGACTGCACAATATTGAAATAAGGAAAGCTGAAAACTTCCCTGAATTTTGCTGGTGGGGTTTCATTAAGGCAAAATCAGTAATCTTCTTCTCCCTTCCCAGCTCCCATGCTGTATGCATATTAGTAAACTATTCCCGAGCAGTCAAATTTTTTTTAGAAATTAAAGCAATACATATCATATGTTTCAATAATCACCGAGTTTGCCTTTATCTGCTCGAATTCTAAAATGTTGCAGGCCATGAGTTATTTCCCTTGGTGTGACTATATAGATTATCTCTCCTGATGTGACTATATAAAAGCTGCAATATAAAATGACAGATGAGGTACCGTAAGGTTGCATATGTTGCAATGTTCACAGGGCATGCTCCGTTTCACAGGCAAACACCACTTGTGTTCCTCACCTGAATATAGAGGATATCGACTTTTCTGACATGGCTACAACGTATACGGACATTCACCAGCACACACCACATTGTTTGAATCCGACCAAATAACTCCTTCAGTTTTGCACATGAGCGAACATTTACTATTCATATATGCTTGCCCCATATAAACGGCGGAAATAATAATAAGATTTTCAACAGAGATATAATGCAGAATTGAAAAGTAATCTTAACTTTCCACAAACATCTCTTTTGCTATATATGATGTCACTCCCGGTGGTGTTCTGCTTGTCTGAAAATCTGACTGGTGTCTGGGATATTATTATGCCCCAGTGAGGTGGTTGATATAACTGTTGGAATATTAAAAGCATTCAAATTGCTCAATGAACAAAATATCATAGGACCAAAATTGGGTCAACATTGAGTTGACATCAGGTCAAAAGAGGGCCACATTGGGTCAATTTCTGTGGTGTTCACTTCTTCCTTGTACTGTATGTTAATACAATATGATATGTTTGATTTATTACAACAGTTAATTTTAAAGGATATGAATCTCCTCCACAGACCTCAGTTTTGATACCCGTCCAGTATGTCCACTTCCAACATCTGAAATGGATATGAAGCTCAGCACATTACCTTAACACTCTTCGATTTACAATGCAGAGCTTGAACAATACTATAATGGTGTCGCTAATTAACGGCCCTAATTTTCACTTCTCACACATTTCTGACCCAGCTAAGTTAATAATCAATATACAAAACTCTTACTTCCGGCTCATCTAGTTTCTTTATTACACAAGTCTCCTATTCAGCCCAGATACAAAGATATAATCATCAGAAAAGAAGCTAAGGCAGTAACGGATCATTCCAGATAAACCATGGTTATGCCTAATTCTGTAAGGTAACGATAATCAGTATGTGGAGAACCATTTGGTGTATCCACTAAGGCCTGATGCGTTTCGGAATAGATTATTCCTTCTCCAGAGGCTAGTAGGATAGTGATCACTTCTGCCATAAACATGAAGTCTATTGGATGAACCAACTACATACCCAAGACCCCATTGGCATTAATTCTTATACCCTCTGCTTGCTTACAGTTATGCCTAAATTTCCGGTATAATCACTATTATGTTATCAATGGGCAATCCTTGGGACACATACAATTCCCAGTGTTGTTTAACTGTCTCGCTGCTGGGGGCCACACGTAGTGGCCGCAGTGTAGTGTGCTGCGGGCCCACCATGTGGGCCTGCAGTATTCGTGATGATGCAAGTTTTGGAATTATTATTTTTATTAAAATTATGTTAAAAACCCAATAAGATATATGATATTTTGCAAGCGAAGTTCACAATCTTTGAATGGAGCTTTTTATTTTTATATTTTATCAATCAGCAGAAAAAAATGGGAGGAGAAAGTACGATAATTAAAAAAAAAAACGGAGTAAATTTAGAAAAATGAACACTTTTAGATGCACAAATGCTAAACAAGTTAGCAGCGTAACAGTTAATACTGTAAGTAGCAAGGCAGTTTAGTATTATATTAAGTCATGATAGGTTTTGGTAAACAAAGAATGTCGCAAGCAACTGGAAGTGTGTTTATGATGTATAGTATAACCATTACCTGGAATGGACAAAGGCCGAGGGGTACAATATGCTGATGCATGATGAACCAATACAGCCGATTTACATGGAGAAGAATCTGCGAATAGATCCCCATCCCCATCATATTTGTCCTCTCTTGGCTGAATGGTCTGCTTCTTTGGAGGTTTCCACCTCTGACTTGCTGGTGTATGGCCTGTGTTTCTGACAATCGGCCTGGAAAAAGTTCTGCAAAAAATTCCTTGATAACTTAAACTGACATACTTCAAACATTCAAATTATCAAATGCATACATTTCTAATTTTAGAGCAACATTTGGATTCAAATCAGAATTAACTAGAGCCTTAGGCACTGAAACGGGGCTATTTAAATGTAAAATAGGCTGTTGGAATAATTCCACTAACTCTTTGATGTTCCATCTCATGGCGAAGAGCCATACTTGTAGTCTCACACATTCCCCTCAACAAGGATCTCTAGTGCATTAGTGTAATTGTACACATATATATATTTTTTTTTAAATGCTGGGACAGACATTTATTATGAAACCAACCTGATGAAATGATAAAATAATGTCTTCACTGCATGTTACCAATATTTGTAAAAAAATTCACTTTTTTCAGATAATCGAAAGCATATCCTTCAGCAGTAAATAACAATACGAAGCTGCGCATCTGAAAATCCCTCGGCTCTGGGTACATTCATAATGTATTCATTAAAGATGGCCACCAAGGTTTCCGCCCAATCAGAGAAACCAGAACTGTCATTTGTCGTAAGTCTCTTGATGCATCGATGATGTGTACCAAATTTTACATCGAGCACTTGAACGGTATCAGAGAACGAGATCATCAATGATTTTGCATAAATTAAAGATGGCCGCCCATCCTTCTCTCCACTCAGAGGAACTGATGTGGTTATTCATTGCAAGTCTTTTGATACATCGATGCTGTATACCAAGTTTGGTATAGAACACTTAAATGATATCAGAGATATATATCATTAAAGTTTTTGCATAAATTAAAGATGGCCGCCAAGGTTTTCAGTCAATCAGGTCCCGATTTAAAGTATCTGTATGCATCGATGATGTATACCAACTTTCATATAAAATAATTGAATGGTAACAGAGATATGTATCATTATCGATTTTGCATAAATTAAAGATGGCCTCCAGCTAATCAGAAAAGCCGGTTTGGTAATTCATTGAAAGTTGCTTGATGTATCGATGATGTATACCAACTTTTGTATTGAACAGTTGAATGGTTTCCGAGATATGGATCATTATCCATTTTGCATAAAATTAAAGATGGCCGCCAAGGTTTCCACCCAATCAGGTCCCAATTCAATAGGCTTCTGGTCCTTGACTAGGTAAATAAGCATACCAAATTTGGAATTCTTCAGTGGAACCGTTTTCCGTCTACTGACGTACGAACAGACGGACATACAAGACGACAATACCCCATAGCCAAATTTGGCCGAGGGGTAAAAATGAGTATCGAGATACAATGTAAAATCCTCATGGTAAGATGGACTGGAGCTATGCTGGGATGCATCCTCTCATGGCATCATATTGTTTCATGTACCTCCTCCCTAGTATATTACAGTTCTATTTGGTTATCTCCCCTGTCACCTTACAGCTTCAAAACTGTGATATGCAGAGCTCTTTCTGTAGATCAGGGGGAAACAGGCCTCAATTTAAGGTGGTAACCTGTTTTCAGGTTGCCTGGAGGTTGCCATATGAAAAATAGTGGTAACCTATTTTCAGGTCCCCATAATTTGGACTGATAATATGACATTAGGTTAATAATTATGCAATAGGTTCCCACAGGTTATCAGTGTAGAATTCATGGTAACCTGTTGAGAGGTTACCATCAGCACTCCTTAAATTGAGGCCTGGGGAAATGCTTGCAACATTCCATGAATATTTCAGAAGTAGAATGGAAAGAAAACATTTCTGAATACAGGGAAATTATTACGTAAATGATTTGACCACCACTGGATTTTAGAAACTTACTATAAAAAGATAATGCAGAGGGTCTTGAGGGGTAAGCTTAAATGGCGAAAATTCCAAACTGTAACTCAACACACATATTTCATGAAAATGTAAATGAATACAGGCAAAGTGAAATATCCCATTGTTTTCTACAATGAATTACACTTATACTGGTATTATTTAATACTAAATTACTGCCCAAACACGCTTTCTGATGAGAATGAGTTAGTCCCACAAAATCACTCAACATGCGCCTCTCAAAATCTGTGGTTTAGCAGACGACATATTTTGAGCACGAAAGTAGTGCCACTGGAAAATGAACGAAAACACGCATAAAATTAGATAAATGGAAATGTAACTTAAACATATCAGACCTGCAACTATACGCGAACATTAAAACACAGAAACCTGGACACTCTAAAGAAGGAAGTTTCAGACCTCTTTCTTGTCGTGTAAGAACTCTATCTTTTGCTGTGTTAGCAAGACACAGAGCTGGTGCTCAATTTTTCCTGACTACAAGACAGGACCATTAGTCCCTACGGGCCTACATCGCCCCGTGAAAACAAAACTTGTATATGATACATAATTTCACATAATATATAAATTTAAATCAACTATGACATTACACAGGTAATGATTTTCAACTAATAACTACTAATAGGTGCTAAAATTAGAGCTTGTCAAGACTAATCCATTGAGGATTCAATTTTTTTAAGATTTAAGAAATTCTACCATAACATGTACAATATACGTAATTAAAGAGATAGCGGTAAGTAGACATGAAAAACTCACTTGTTTACACTACTTGTGTATTTATCTGGAATGTCCAACTCTGTATGTAAATGACTTAGATGAGTTCCCAGTTGTGAACCTGATTGAAAAACTAGAAATTAACATGTTAGCGCATCTCACTAGAGCCACTTAATATCTATCTCTGCATCTGGGTAAAATGAACCTTAACAGAAACTGGATTTTCTTCCAATTTTCTCCACAAGCCAATGAGAATCCTGGATTTATTTTTGATAATTCAAATTGACCAATTCAGTGCTTAAAACCTGGAAGATGATATCACATGATGTACTGTTGTTTCCATATAATTCAATTGTTAACCGTCAGGGTTAGATCTAGGGTCTCACAGCGTCCGTAAAACGGACACAGGTACAAAATCAAATGAATTAAAAATGAATATGTTTTTGCAAAATATCAAATGATTTTTTTCAAAAATCAAATGATGAATTTTTACGATGTTTGAAAGCCGTAAACCTGGACGAGTGTGTGTCAACTCGCGTTAGACAACTTATGGCAAGGGAGACAACTATGCATCTATCCGTTGATAAGCTTGGCCACTGGGGGCGCGATAGTTTTCGTTCTCCAGGCAGAGGTCTATACTATGAATGAAGTCGGAAATATGTACGTCTGCGAGTGTCTGGAGAGCTAGGCAGCGTGTGCGTTCTCGCGTTGTCCGTCATGGTGGGACAGAAAGGTCGGTCTGGGGGAAAATACGAAGGGTAGCGGCCGCACAAGAGGATGCGGTGTGTTGGCTGGACATTTGAAAAAAAAACTAAAGGAAGATGAAGGGTCTGACTGCCACAAAGTCGACGTTCTCTTTGCTCGATGCTGTGCTGTCGGTATTGAAAACGCAGGTCAAGCAGATGTTGAACACGACATGGAAAATGATGCAGGCATCGAAGCTGGGACAAATTATGTTCAACCCGTTGAGGCAGTCGAGGTGGGAAGAGAATCAGCTTCGAATGATATACAGCATGGTATAAAAATACTGTACAGAGGAATCTATTCAATAGAAATTTTGAAAGCAGCAGCTGTAAATAATTTTAAAAGCAGATGATCAGATTAAACAAGAAGTAAAATGTGCATGATATGCTTGTCTGATCGACAAGACATGCATGAAGGGTCCCAGAGTTTCTCGGCGCCTAGACGGCCCCTGAGCCCTAGTCTAATCAGCAAAAAGGTTAGTTGTTATTAGTTTAGTCAAAGTTGACATCATGGTATAGTATCAATCTGACAGCACGTGGAAGTAAATGATCTGGAAATTCATGCAGCAAGTCCCTGCTCAACTTTGTCATTTTGAAACACAAGCAAGATCAGCCTGAATGTGGTGAAAATTTGGAAAAAAAGAAGTAAATTGTTCATTATCTACAGGTATCTGACAAGACATTTAAATAGCCAGAAATGGGCTCGAATGCTCCTGAGAGCATCTAAGACCCCAGAGCTTCCAGGGGCCTAGGCGGCCCCTGGACCCCGGCCTGTAAGCTACGCCTCGCTGCGCTCGGCATTATTTTTTTCAAATAAGGACACTACTTCAAATTCCTGGATATAACCCTGACCGTTTGACAGAAGTATGACTAGCATCAAAATAGAACCAACATATTTCTCATACACGTACCAGTTAGTTTGACGACGCCAGGGAGTTTTGTTAATTACCTAACTTAACTTTCTTGTTTTTTAACATGGATTCAATCACCAAACATCAAATTTTAATCAAAAATACAGCCATAATGAAGAGTAAATAATCTTACTGTGTCGAGCCTGACTGAATCCTAAAATCTTCTGGTTTCCTCTTCTCAAGTCTTTCTGAATAATCTGGGAAGGTTGGAAATTTTCCAAATCAGCCTTCAAGCTTTGCGTGGAGAAGAAATCATCAAGTGTTGGTGGTTCTGAGAATTGTTTATCATGTTCCTGTGACAAACATAGAGGGTTCCTAAAAAATGAACAATAGTCTGTTTGGGTAAATTTGTAAAATTCATGAAATTCTTGAAGATTAGGCAAGTTGTTAATATCATGCCATTAGTTTGAGGAAAAAAAGGAACGCTGAAAATAGCTCATGTACACACAGCAGAGAATGGAATTAACAGAAAAAAGTAACATTGAAAATAGCTCACATACACACAGCAGAGAGTGAAATTAACAATGTATATCCAATGCGGCTTGAAGAGGTCACCTTCTACCAGGTCAGTTCTCATGATTTTATAGAATTCTTAATTACTTTGGAATAAATGTAACAGACAATAAATGTTGCAGAACAGTAATACTTACACCCTAGCTTTGCTCTGTACCCTGTGGTTAAAGAAGAGACTGTCAATTTCATCCCTTCCATCCATACTGTCAGGTATGAACATCTTTCATGCTGCTGCAAATGCAAATATACCTGCTGAAGATTATAATGAGCTCAGTATAACTTATGGTAATTTCCCTAATTATTCGCGATGCAGTGATGAACTTGCCACTCCAAAAACTGGCTACTTTCGAATTATATCTCGCACCGAAATGGCGGAACGCTTCACCAGGATGTTGTGATCTATTTATTACTGTGTTTGATATCTCTATCATATTTCGTTTAAAAGACTACACGAATCCTCAGCTGAGCATTTGAGTTATCCAGTTCATCGAAAATTATTCTTATTCAATTACCCAGAGCCAGTGTCAGCCCAAATTGTTTACAATATGCCAACAAGGCAGAGTATGGGGTCAAGTTTGATTCTACAACCCTCGACAGGCAATGAAGTGACAGTCTAAAAGAAAATAACATGTTTTGTGTTCATTTCATCTCCCTGCATTACAATGTTGCTGAAATCGGAATTAACTGGGACCAGCAGATTCACCATAGATTGTGTACACAAAGAGGCTCAATAGGGATATTCAGAGGTAGGCCAGCATTCATGTCTATTGACATCTCCCCATAGCTCAAATGAAATACTCAACAGCTCCCGGACTGCAGTCAAAATGTATGGGACACTTCTTGCAGATCTGAAGAAATGAAATAATGGCTCCCTCGTCATAGGAGTTGTGGATAAACTATTACGCCGAAGCCCTGACAGGGACAAGTAGAGGGAAACATTTATATCTTTGTCCTTCCATATCATCTGTTTATTAAAGAAAATGACAAACATCGGAAATACCACTTATATTGCCGTTAAATAATGTTCTATTGATCAAGTAGGGGGCTCAAAATGGCAAGTAGATGGACAATTTTGCCTCCAACCTCCTGCTAATGAGAACCCTGTTGGTGAATTCTGATTATAAATTCTATCATACGGAGAATTCGCAATGACAAAAACCGAACTATTTTATTTCTTTGTCAATGCGTCTCGTTAGTCACAATTTTGTTGTACAGGGCAAAATTTTGTTGATTACAAGTGTGTCATGCTATAATAATCAAATATCTGTTTCTCGAATAAAATTCACTGTATTGACCAATTGAGGGAATACTGCAAGGTACTTGATTTGATATACGAACGCTGAAAACTTAACAAGCATTCCATAAAGGGCCGTGTGTGGACAACAACCACAACAACCACGTGCGGGAAGTTCGTCATGTAAGGATCTTCAAACCGGGGACTCCTTGTGCAATACAGCTTGTCGGGTGGCTTTTTCAGATTCAACAAGGTTCCCTGCATGAAGTCACCTATTGTGTTTTCCTTACATGATGAATAGGCCAGGGACCGCCATGTATATTTCCCCCCGACGCAATCAAGTTAGGATAAAATGATGTGACTGCGGAATTTCCTGAATCAAGTTTTTTTCCATATAGTCATAGACCGTAAGTCATATTAATTCAGTCTAATTATATTGTTCCATTTCCCATTGTTTCTCTGTGTTCACAAATAATATCATATGTGTTTATACTATAATACGTGATTCTTTAATCTTAGTAACATATTCACTTGACTTTTGGCAGCACAAACTCCGCGACGCAAACGGGAGTGTTCAAATTTATTGTTTCACGGGTATATTGACAATACTGGTACTCGGTTTTCGTTCTATTCGGATGGAGAAAATCACTACAGGGGGAAAAAATTGGCCATTTTCGAATTAAATTTGGAAGACGAATGATTAGGGAAATTACCATAACTAAACAGCTCAGCAAGTCCAGATATGAAAATAATGACTACATTTCAACATGCATATGCAGGGACCAATTCAGGGAGATTTCATTCGTTGCGCAGCGTTTGGGCTTCAAGAGTTTGGGTTCCCAGACATTCCAGATGGAAACTTTTATATTTCTATATGAGGATATTTAACGTTTATATGGGAGTGATACAAACCTGATTTTTAATTTGAAACAATCATATAGATGCGACTAGCCAGCATGCATTCATCCGGGCTGTGATTGGTTGAATGGATGACATCAGCCGAGCGGCTTCTAACCGGAAATCACGTAACTGAAGTCTGATGACTGCTTTCAGCATAATTATATCTATTAGAAAGGTAATTAGCGTTAATTAGTGTTAGATCAGTATTACTGGTTACAGGTTAGGCTTGGGGTTTAGGGATCGAGTTAGGTTTTTGTTAGGTAGCATGACGGCCCGGTTATTGGACAGGCCCTATTATTGGACACCTAGATGCAGTGGGGCTATTTTCTGAGAATATTACATAACAACTGTAATGAAAATTAAAATTTACAGTTGAGTTACAAAGGCATGTTGATAAATTTCTGCTTACTCACAAAATTTGTGCACATTTAGCCCTCGTGCGGGTCGGAAACATTGTCACAAATTTGGGTGAAAAATTGCGTCAGAAAATTTCCTCCAGTTTCTCAATTTCATACCTGATTCATTGCAGATATGCTTAATCTCTATGCTTAAACGCGATCGGAGACTGGCAGATGATGTAAATTTTAATTTCTTGCCACCACTCCATCTAACGAGAGATCCTGAAGGATCCTGGCGCCCACCATTGTCCGATAATTGTAAGCTAATGACAAGAGGATCTTTTTGTCCATTGTTACTAAGAACAAACGATTGATTTGTAATTTTGTTGGCAGAAATTCGAATTTGAGCGAAAAAGATACACAGGAAACACCAAGATATTATCTTTCTAAGTTTCAGGAATTTCAAGATTTCTAGAAACTGTACTTGATGTCGGTTGTTATAGTACAAGTGAAATGAGCAAAGTTAGTCTGAAAGTGAACGTCCGGAGGATCCTTCGTCTTCGTTTTGTAGTATTTTTTTCTTTGCACGTGTCATCATTGGGTACTGGGAGTGAAGACAATCTCTTCGACCCTTTGGCATGAGCTATGAAACATACTTAAGATTTTTTAATTAGGAACGAATGCTAATTCTGTTCTGTTTACTGGGCTAGTCTGAGATATCTCTTTTAAGATACCATGCTAAATAATTCGGAATCATTTAAACTCCTTGATATAGAAGGTGAAGGTATGGATATTCTCTGTAGTAAATATATAGAATATACCCCACCTTTTGATCCGCCAACTCTTGTGATGCAACGTCACAACGTCAATATCGTATTAATTTGAAGCGTAACTTGGATTTTCGAATCGGACCAAAAAAGATATCTTGCACAACTAGACTACAACAAGGGGAACCTGTGTACTAAATTTGAGAAAGGTCCATGCAGTACTTCCAGAGAAATCACGATAACAATGTTTCAAGGGGAAATTCAAGATGGCCATCTGGCGGCCATGTTGGATTTTCGAATCGGACCAAAAAGGTATCTTCTACAACTAGACTACAAGGGGAACCTGTGTACCACATTTAAGAAAGATCCATGCAGTACTTCCTGAGAAATCACGATAAAGTTTCATGGGGAAATCCAAGATGGCCGCCTGGTGGCCATATTGGACTTTCGAATCAGACCGAAAAAAGGTATCTTGCACAACTAGACCACAAGGGGAATCTGTGTACCAAATTTGAGAAAGATCCATGAAGTACTTACTGAGAAATCACGATAACAAAGTTTCATTTGGGAAATCCAAGATGGCCACCTGGTGGCCATATTGGATTTCGAATCGGACCAGAAAAGATATCTTGCTCAACTAGACCCCAAGGTGAACCTGTGTACCAAATTTGAGAAAGATCCATGCAGTAGTTCCTGAGAAATCGCGATAACAAAGTTTCATGGGGAAATCCAAGATGGCTGCCTGGTGGCCATATTGGATTTTCGAATCGGACCAGAAAAGGCATCTTGCACAACTAGACCCCAAGGGGAACCTGTGTACCAAATTTGAGAAAGATCCATGCACTACTGAGAAATGACAATAACTAAGTTTCATGGGGAAATCAAACATGGCTGCCTGGTGGCCATATTTGATTTTCGAATCGGACCAGAAAAGGTATCTTGCACAACTAGACCCCAAGGAGAACCTGTGTACCAAATTTGAGAAAGATCCATGCAGTAGTTCCTGAGAAATCGCCATAACAAGGTTTCATGGGGAAATCCAAGATGGCTGCCTGGTGGCCATATTGGATTTTCGAATCGGACCAGAAAAGGTATCTTGCTCAACTAGACCCCATGTGGGACCTGTGTACCAAATTTGAGAAAGATCCATACAGTAGTTCCTGAGAAAACATGATAACAAGGTTTCATGGGGAAATTCAAGATGGCTGCATGGTGGCCATATTGGATTTTCAAATCTGACCAGAAAAGGTTCTTGCACAACTAGACCCCAAGGGGAACCTGTGTACCAAATTTGAAAAAGATCCATGCAGTACTTCCTGAGAAAACGCGATAACAAGGTTTCATGGGGAAATCCAAGATGGCTGCCTGGTGGCCATATTGGATTTGCGAATCGGACCAGAAAAGGTTTCTTGCACAACTAGACCCCAAGGGGAACCTGTGTACCAAATTTGAGAAAGATCCATGCAGTAGTTCCTCAGAAATCGCGGTAACAAGGTTTCATGGGGAAATCCAAGATGGCCACCTCGTGACCATATTGGATTCTTCCTGAGAAATCGCGGTAACAAGAATTGTTTACGGATGGACTGACGACGGACCACGGACGGACGGACCACGGACCACGGACAAAAAGTGATTTGAACAGCCCACCATCTGGTGATGGTGGGCTAAAAATATCAAACGTTTTCCGTCAGCTGCTTCCGCGTCTCAGGGGTAAGATGCCCGACTATGAAGCAAAGAATGGCAGGTTCCATATCCATTCTTCTAAACTTCTTAATCTGGCCTGGGCTTTTTGGGACCTGTCCTGGCCTGGGGGGGGGGGGGAAGAAATGGCCCCCCAAATTATTTTTCTTACTGCTCGAGTTAGGGGACTGAAACTTAACACCGCACTATACCCTTGAACCAAGCTCTACCAGAAAATGTAAAAAAAATCCAAGATGGCCGCTTCAAAAACGCCATTTCTTGGTGGGATTTTCCAAATTTTTTATTTATGCAGTTTCTCCACAAAAACTGCAAGATAAATTAGTAAATATTAATGTGATGTGAAATAAAATAGTTTTTGCTCACTTTTCATTGCGGAAAAGCATATATTTTGAAGAAATATGACAAAAACATCACTTTTCTGGTACCCCAACTTGAAGTGGTAGCCATCTTCAATTTACCTATGATCCTTAGTTCAACGAGCTGAACCCTACTGACATTTAATTTTGTGATATTGATTATGTAGGGTTCAGCCGTTGAACCGAAATTTCCTATCGCAAAATTTTCGCCTCCCGACCTGGGTAACAGCGGGTGGATTTGCGCTCATAAAAATCGATAATACTTACCTCTTTGTGCTCGTTTGGATAGAATACGTATTTGCCTACTTCCCTGGCCATTTATTTTCTCTGTCCAGCTCCTTTCATTTCCATAAACGGCAAAAGAAAAAAATATCATCGCCGACGATCTTCCAAAAACGAAATCCGCCACCATTTTCGAACACTCTCGCGTGACCCTCATTCTCGCACGTGAGGTTATTCTAAATTCAGGATTACAAGAGTCGGAAAAACTGAATCCACTCAGTCGACCCAGTCGCTTAGGGAGATGAAAAATCCCATGAATTACCTTTCTCGGTATGTGCCTTCCATTATGCTCGATATCGATAGTTACAATTTTACATTTAAATGCAGATAATGTGACAGCTTTATGAATGAGCCGTTTCCGACCTTCCTGTCTACAATCCCAAATTTACAAATTAGTCTCGTGCCACCATAGTGACATTTCAAAATGGTGGCGGATTTCGTTTTTGGAAGATCGTCGGCGACGATATTTTTTTCTTTTGCCATTTATGGAAATGAAAGGAGCTGGACAGAGAAAGTAAATGGCCAGGGAAGTAGGCAAATACGTATTCTATCCAAACGAGCACAAAGAGGTAAGTATTATCGATTTTTATGAGCGCAAATCCACCCGCTGTTACCCAGGTCGGGAGGCGAAAATTTTGCGATAGGAAATTTCGGTTCAACGGCTGAACCCTACATAATCAATATCACAAAATTAAATGTCAGTAGGGTTCAGCTTGTTGAACTACTATGATCCTCTGCTCGGTGGGTTAAGCAAATAGGCTCAAAATAACCCCAATATGATGAACAATAAAGTCAAGAAGTTTCAGCTCTCCATTTTTTGTCGTTCTGGAGATAGCGCAGAAAGTTTGGTAGGGGGGCAAATGCCCCCCCGGCCAGGTAGGGTTAACAATAATCAGAAGCTCCCTCTTAGTCTTAGCTGTTTCACGCTTTGCTGATGACCACATGCAAGACATAGCCTGGGGAGCATCTCAGCTTTAGCAGCTCTGGATTTAAGGGAGTAGAGGACGTTCATTTCTAGAGGTTGAAAGTTTTTTTAAATTTCAGGATTTTTTCATCAGGTTAGGAGAAGATGATCCATGCAAAAAAAATAGGGGGTCACCATACTCGTTAAAATAATATGGCCGCCAAATGCATGTATACCACTTAAAAGCCATAACACTGAATACATAGGGAAATTTGAATTTTTTCTTCTTTGATGCTCAATAAATCAAAGTTCCCAAGGTCAAATTTTTTCCATTTTGCTATATAATACCAACCACATATAGTGCTTGTTAAATATGTAATAAAAACAGGGGGACACCATACTTTCTTAGAAAATATTACCGGTATAACAGATAAACTGAGCCTTTTCAGTCCTATTTCCAGGTGGGGGTGGGGAATCGGGGTGAGCGTGAAGAATATTATTGAAGTTCCATTTATTAGCCAATCAGAAGTTTTCTTTTTGTTGAAAGTGAATAAAAGTGCATTTGGGGGTATTCTGGAGGAATAATTTTTAACCTATGGAGCACTTTGCACCCTCCAACCGTTTAATTTAAAATGCCAATTTTTTGGTCCGTCCCATCACACTATCGAACCACCAGTAAAACGCATAAATGGTTTTGTTGTGTGTTTTGCTGATTTTTATTCCATTTTGAGATGTCTGGGTACTTTTGTTAGGAAATTCACCTTGTTTTGAAAAATTCGACAAATGACCATGTTGTAGCCCCATAAGAGCAGGGAAATGAACGTCCTCTACTCCCTTAACAGAAGAAGGAAAATAGTGTTGGTGCCTACAAACGCAAACTGGCCTCCAGTCAAACAAACCATGCATGCGCAAGACCTGTCCACACACTCCGCAGATTATCCGTCCATCTTTTACATGGACTCTACCGTCAGAATCAAACAATTATATCGCGTTTCGTAGCTTGGGACTGTACAAAGGTTACCGGTGTCCGTATTTGAAGTTAAATATGAGCTCAACAGCCCCTGCAACCATGCACAGGACAGCAACCACATGGGAAATGCAGACGACAACATTCGACCACGTGATGAAAATGTCGCCCTCTGTTGAGAATTCAAGTGGAATAACTCCCCTGGCCATTGCCACTGGAAAAGTCGGAATAGCAATTCCAAATATCCCGTTTCGAGAAAAATTTAGCCGATCCATGTAGACCTAAATTTCTTCTTCTTTTTAATAAATTGGTCATGTTATATTTGACGAAGACGCTTTGTAAAACTCGGACACTTCATTGCATTTATTACAATATTTTGTGCCATGATTTTAGTTAATGGACTCACTCATAGGCCTACAATCATCCACATGACGACGGCTACGGGTTCTTTTTTAATTCAAAATGTGAAATTATATATATATATTAATACTAAAAAAAAAAAAAAAAAATACACTAAAATACAAATACAGACGCACAAACCAGTTTTCCATGTTAATTGTACGTAAGAGATAAGAGACAGTAAGATCGTGAAGACAGGACTTACAAAGACAACTACAATGTAGCAATAATATTCTATATTACCATGTTACATGTACAGCTTTTATCAGTGAGAGAGTTTTGTCGCAGCCTTACCGCGGAATTTAACGATATTCTTCAGAGCAGTTGGGCTGGGCGTAACGGTTACAATCATGATAGATAGTATTTTGCATGGAGTACAACCATTGTACAGCAACAGTAGAGGGGGTTTAGCGGGTTCTAAGCCTTACTTATATGTAATACACCACAAAATAGTGTTTTTGTTACTTAATATGTGTACTGTTACTCCCTATTTTTTTACTTAATATTTTTTGTTACTTAATAAGTAATACTCCCCGTTTTTTTATTTCATATTTATTAATCTCTGTTTTGGTACTTCATATGTAAGTTCTATTTTTAGAGCATCACCTCAGTTCTATTTTTAGATTCTGGCATCATTGTTAGTACAGCGGTTCTATTGTTATTTCCTGTTCCTTTGTCTTTAATTCTCGACAAGTACAGACGCGTCTAGGTAGAACAATGGTTTCCTCATAAACAAAGAGCGATGAGTCACGCTCTTCATTGTCTTCACAGCTAAATTTTTATCTGCCCACACACTGACATTATATCGAAAACCCCTGTTCTATTGTTATTTCCTGCTCCTTTGTCTTTATTTCTCAAGGGTGTCGGAAGCGGTACGGCAGATACGGCCATGGTCGTACCACTTTTGAGCAAAAAAAAAAAAACGAAGAAATTTTTTTCTTCGTTTTTTCTTCGTTTATCAGATACAATAAAACACAAAATAAAATAAAACAAGCTAGAACTGGAAGCAGTTTTGATATAGCTTCCAAGTTGAATAAGACTGATCGGTCCAGAGCGCAGCCCTCTTGGAACAATTTCGATCGTTCATGGAAAGAAGTTAACATGTACATATGCATGATGCCGGTTGCTGTTTATCAAGGAAACAAGAAATTAATTTCGTTCATACGAATCTCGTTGTTCGCTTGTCATAGGCCTACACGCTAGGTTGTTTCTGGCTGCATGCTACCTTTACAGATTCAGATTCAGATTCAGATTCGTTTATTGGCGCAAACACAAATCACATTGGTTAAGGCCAGTAACAGTATACATGAACAAGTGTATGATTTTACATGGCTCAACAGAGGCTCGAATTGTTTTCAATTATTTCAAAACTGGTACATGTCAATCTGCCTGTACAGAATATCAACTGACTCTCCTGTCGAAGCTTTGTATTACAAATTTAGCAAATACTCTGGTGATTTTAAAACTATCACATTTTAAAAGTTTGGTGAACAATATACGAGAATGATACTCTGAATTGGGGACGGTCAGACCCAATTCACGAAATAGCGACAATCTTAGATCAGCATTATTTAAACAATGCATAACAAAATGATACTCATCCCCAATAGAGCCCACACAAAACTGGCACGTTCGACCGTTCCTGGGTATAATCGGTTTATGGTAGCGGCCAGTTTCGATTTCTAGCTTATGGTTGCTTATTCTTAGTTTGGTAAGCATCACTCGTTGAGAAGTAGTTAACTTATAAGAGAGATACTTCTCAAAGCCATAGTCTTGTTTAAATGAAGCATAAGTATCCAGTTTATGATTTGATGGACTGGACATCGTACTTCGCCAATTCTGTGTAAACTCGTCTGTTATTCGACTGGCAAACAATCGTGGAAAATGGCTGGTACTAATAATTGCCTGCTGAAGCCAAACATCATAAAAACCATGGGTGGACAATATTTTTTTGATTCTACTGCAATAAATATTGGGATAGTTAACAGCAAGCTGAAGATTATGTAAATAAGCCTGTTTAACAAGTCTCGAGTTTGGTAAACTCACTAAACGGCACCAGTATTTGATCGCGCTAATATTAGCTAAAACGGTCATGGGTAGCCTACCCATCTCTGCTCGTACAGCTGAGTTACATGCCTTCTTGTTAACACCAAGTGTAAATTTACAGAATTTTGTATGAACAGCTTCAATAGGATTAGACTCTGGAAGCTCGTTAACTCCCCAAACTTCAGAGTTATATAAAATGATAGGTTTGATCACAGAGTCGAAAATCTTAGTGCACAGACTTGGTCTTGGGTCATCTCCAACAAGCTGGCAGATCTTATAAAAAGCTTTCAAACCTCGACCTTTTAAATTTTCCAGCGCTTTTGACCATTTTCCATTGGAACAAAAGAGTGTTCCAAGGTAAAGAAACTGGTGAACAATCTCAACAATATTATTGCCAATGTAGACATGAAAGTTTGGTGAACGACCAGACTTGGAAAAACACATAGCTTTTGTTTTCTGAAAATTAATTGACAAATGCCACTTGGTGCAGAAAGCTTGCAATTTTGCTAAGGCATTATTCAGACCTTCAGGTGAAAGGCTCAGTATAACAAGATCATCTGCATATAGTAAGCAATATAAAATGAAATTTCCCAAGACTACAGGATCGCAATCCTCACCAAATATATCAGGAAGGTCATCAATAAAAATATTAAACAGTGTGGGACTCAAATTATTACCCTGTAATACACCTCGGCTAGATACAAAACTATCAGATACCCCATCACTCAATCTTATGCGCATGGACGGGTCGGAGTACATAGACTTAATGATATTATATATATTACCAGTGACATCTGCTTTGAGGAGTTTGTACAGTAAACCACACCTCCATACCGAGTCAAAAGCCTTGCGCAGGTCCACAAAACAAGCATAAACGCGTTGATTTTGATTTATGTGCTCCGAATAATATAATATTCATATGTAAATATTACTATTACCAGGTGCTGGTTAAAGAATTGAGTGTAGACATATCTTCATCAAATACGTCTACTTACTCCCAAACTGCATTTACTCTGGAAGATTTATTTAACAATCACAAAAAGTTTCTCAAGGAAAGAGGTATTTGTCTTCCAACCAATCATAGCGACATACCAAAAATATACTGGACTCCCAAAATGCATAAATCACCATACAAAGCTAGATTCATAGCTGGTTCTAGAAGCTGCACCACCAAGCTTCTTTCAACCCTATTGACGAGGGCCCTTCAGGAGGTAAAAGCATTTTGGGAAAGGTATTGCGCCACTATTTCAAGAACTCTGGCGTTGAATGTATGTGGATATTGAAAAACTCAAAATGTCTTACGGAAGAACTTGATGCTAAAGGTCACATACCGTACAGACATGTATCCACATGGGATTTCTCGACTCTCTATACTACAATCCCTCATGAGGACCTTATTGACCGTATAAGTTCATTAATAGTATCTGTGTTCATGAAAACTGATCGTAGATATATTAATGTCGGAAGCCATAAAGCATTCTTTAGCTCGACTACATACAAGAGATATCATTCATGGGATGTTTCTTTGTTTATAGAGTTGCTTGAATTTCTCATTAAAAATATCTATGTGAAATTTGGCAACACAATATATCAGCAGCATATAGGTATTCCAATGGGTACTAATTGTGCACCCTGTTGGCTGACCTGTATCTGTTCTCTTATGAATATGACTATATGCAGGCGCTTTCAAAAACCGATCCATTCAAAGCCCGTTCCTTCTCATTCACCAAACGCTATATAGACGATCTTTTCGCTGTGGATAACTATGATAATGACGCAGTGAAGGACATAAGTGATCCACCTTCACTGGATTTGAAGGAAATCCTGGTGGATAGCCCTACAGGCACATCTTATTTAGATCTCTACCTCTATAAAATGAAGGGCATTCTCTCTCGTCGACTTTATGACAAAAAGAGATGATTGGGCAATTTCGACATCGTAAACTATCCCTTTCTGATAAAAATATTCCAGTGGACTCGCATATGGCGTATACATATCTCGCTTAGTAGCATTTGCTAGATCCTGTGTTAAATGTGATGATTTTAATCAACGTCACAAAACATTGTTGCAGAACTTTAGCAAACAGGGCTATTCCACCAAGCGTTTTCAAATTTGGCGATACATATCGCATGCTGATAGCAAAATACGAACGTATGGCGCTACGTTTCGTAACATGTGTCTAATTCCGCTTAACCCGGGGCTAGGGGCCGTATGAGCCCATGTACTTCAAGATCCTCATGGTACTCATATGAACAGTCACAATCAAAGCGTGACTGAGGCACATCATTTTTAGATGACGACTCTATAACGAATATTATGGATTAAGAATACTGATCAGCGATACGGATTTTATATTTTTGGAACATCATAATGTCTTGCCGGCATCATTGAAACTGTTGACCGCTTCTCTCTTGCAGGAAACAAGCCTATGTTTATGTATACTTTTTGTCTTTTTGAATTTGGTGCTAATACTGTTATATGGAAATGGAATAGGTCTTTGGATTATGGACGCGGATATTCTCTAATGGACGACGGCTGGATTATGAATGACGGACTAGACGCTTGTAATCTATTACAGACTGCAAAATAAATACATTGTCAGACGCACTGTGGTCTTTACGAAAGCCACATTGGGATTCATTTGGTTTGTCAAGAGCTTCCAAGTGACTTTGCAATCTCTTGTTCAAAATGGAGCAGAATAACTTAGATAAGCAACTGCTTATAGCTATACCCCTATAGTTGCTTGGATCTCGTAAATTACCAGACTTATGTAAAGGTATCACGAGTGAAGATTTCCAGGATTCTGGAAAATATCCTGATGCCAAAATCTTGCTGAACAGAACTTGAAGATAGGGCAACAATGCATTTATGCCATATTTGAGCATTTCATTGGTTATCATATCTTCTCCAGCAGATTTTCCAGCCTTCAAGCTTGCAACTGCAGATGATATTTCTACCGAACTGACAGGGCAGTTAAGGAATTCAGAATTACTGTCCTGTTTCTCAAGTGAGGCTAGCCTAGAATCATTTTTTGTAATTCAGCTTCACAGAAAACCACCATCGAT
Organism: Hanleya hanleyi; assembly: GCA_036873755.1. Taxonomy (NCBI): domain Eukaryota; kingdom Metazoa; phylum Mollusca; class Polyplacophora; order Lepidopleurida; family Hanleyidae; genus Hanleya; species Hanleya hanleyi. The sequence continues at coordinate 20,469 of JAVTVY010055401.1, forward strand.
TGCGTTTTCATGGTAAAAGGATTAGTTAAGAACTAAAACTACACTTCATTGCAGAGTGATTTTATTCGCCAGAAATCACTCAGAACGCATCTCCGGCGATCTACAACCCAGGGGCTTCCGGGGCCTAGGCGGGCCCTGGACCCTCGCCTAAAGTGCTGTCATAGTGGCCGTACCACTTTGAATTTGCTTCCGACGCCCCTGTTTCTTGACAAACGTGCCCCCGCACCTATGCAGAACATTAGTCTCCTCATAAACAAAGAGTGGTGAGTCATACGATTTTTAATTTCCCTGCTCCTTTGTTATTTCTCGACTAGTACGATATACGAGAGAACCCTTATCAAGCTGAAAGCGGCATCTATCGCGGCGATAGTATTACTCCTCATCCCGCTCATCGTGCTGTCCGCCATTCGTACGTCCTGTGTAAAGTGCACACCCTGTATAACATGTCCACCGTGTAATGGTCCCCCAGAAACCCAGTCAAGGCGGAACCGGGGGGAGGGGGGGGCAACGGGGGCTGAAGCCCCCCCCCTCCCCCAATAATTTGGCAACTTTTCTAAAATTCATATGATATCAACGCAAAAATACTCCAATGAATACGTATTTTCGAAATGAATAGTAAAATGAATTGTCTGCGTCGCATATCTATCGCATAACTAAAACTATTTACAACTGACCAGCATTAGTGGGCCAGCCAAAGCTCTAGAATTTTTTTTTACCGGCATTGTTTAGTAATTTTTAGGTTCACAAAAGGTCAATAGTGTTATACCACATAAAAGATGGTAGAGATAAATGATTAAATCCTCACACCATGTACCGTATGCCACTAATTACTAGGACGAAATGCCGCTAAAAACATATGACTCCTATCTCCTGGACGTTTCGTGATATCAGCGAAGATACTGTTATTTGATTGCTCAGATTTGCAATCATCAAAATTAGAAAGAAAATGGACTAGAATAGAAAATACCATGCGTGTCCATGTCATGGGAATGTCCAAATCCTCGCCCAGTCAAGAAGTTACCGAAACGCAATGCATATAATTACAAGTCGTTGGTAGTGAAGTGCCCAAGTACACGCTATCGGTTTTCATTGTTCACAAACCCATTGGCAATTTCGATCAGGTTGATGGAGTCTGTGAGATTCTTGACGATGAATATTTAAAAAATGTTGGGGAAAAAGGCAACACAAATAGAGTTTACACGGGCGAGGATTTCTAGTTTTACTGCTCGGAAATACGCTAGAACGCCTATCCGGCCATCTAAGACCCCTGGAGCTTCCCGGGCCTAGGCGGCCCCTGGACCCTCGCCTAATTGTGCTGTGATAGTAGCCCCCCCAATCATGATTTGCTTCCGCCGAGCCTGAAACCACCGCGTCTCCGTCCTGTGCCTATCCCAATACCCGCGTAATAACCACCATTCCGAACAGAACCCTATGCATACCTATGCAGCAAGTAGCCATTGATAATCATATTCGAGCTACTGTATGCTTATACGCTAAGACGGTGAGGGTGGATCTACGCTATTCTCTCAACGGTAAAGCTTCCATTAAAGGACTCGTCTTAACACATACTCAGTGGACCCTCGTCAAGGACACTACCCCTAAAATCGACATCGCCATACAGAATGTTCTAGAAAGCCAGCAAAATTTTACATCGCTTGGTCCTTGATCCCTACAAAAGCACATCATTCATCTCTTAGCCCCAGTCGTCCAAATGGATAACTACATAATTGTTAGTAGCAAAGATTCGTTGTCATACTTCCCAGACAATACACCCTATAAATTTCGCGTTGCCTTGAACACGCGTCTCTGTTTAAGTGATTCCTGGGTGGTTGGTTTAGCGGAAATATTTATCAACAAGCAAACTCAATACAAATCCAACTCGTTGTTACTCGTGACTTGTAATATTTGCGGCGAATCCTTTGTAGGCGAGACCAAACTACTTCTCCTACGGACTGTAGATGTGACGAGTGTTTCCAAGAAAGCCATTACTAGGGTATATTCTACGCCACATTATCTCCCCATAGTTCAAAATAGTGTCGACGCTCTCGACATCTATATAAAGACCGAAGATAACCTAATAGCAACCCTTCTGAGTGGTCCAATTACGGTCACGCTCCACTTGAAAAAACTATGACGAATCGTCATTTGTATGTTCCCTACGTCAAAAAAAATGGATTCGTTTTTATCAGGAACAATACAACTGCTTGTCGTACCCCACATCACAAAGCGGTAGAGGTCTTAGCATCATTCCTATTGAAACTCAAGTGCCACAGAAACGTATAAATGTATCACCTATTACGCTAACAACCCCGTCACAACAAGCTGTTGAACAAGCGAAGTCTGAAATCCGTATAAATAAGAAGCGCACCTCATCTCCACCCATTATCTCCCAAGGGCAGTCCAAACGTATAAAAAGACCATCACCTCCAAAGAAACGGAAGATTCAATTTTTCTATCTACACCATGGCGCTTCTTACTGACAAAGGTTTCCACGAAGGTCAACCCGAGACGTTATCTCTTTTTCAATTACCGCCTTCGCAAACAGCGGTGGAAAATCGTTACATCATTGACGTGAGGCCAACATCCCAATTCACCGATGGTGCTCCCATTGAATTTAAGATATCAGGCCAGGGGTTAGATTATCTCGGCCTGAAATCCTGTCGACTCTACGTTAAAGCTAAGGTCGTGCACAGCGATGGTACCCCGTTAGTCAAGGACGAAAAATGCGGCTCCATCAATCAACTGCTACAGACCATGTGGTCACAAATTGATGTATCTATGCAAGGTAAACTGGTGACGACCATGAACAATGGTTATCCATACAAAGCCAACCTTCAGACCATTCTAAATTTTGGTGAGGACGCTAAAGAAACGCAACTACAGCTTCAACTGTTTGTAGCTGACGAAGGTATTAATATAGATACCACAAATCGTGCAATAGGTGCAAATGTCGGACTTACAGGGAGACAGAAATTCATCGCCGAGAGTAATCTATTCGAGATGGAAGGAAACCTCATGCAGGACGTATTTAAACAACACCGCTACCTGCTAAACAACGTTGATGTATACGTGAAGTTGTACCGATCGTCGCCCCAGTTTATCTTCATGGCGAAAGCGGAGACTCCAGCCTACAAACTCGTTATTGAGGACATCAGCCTGAAAGCTTACGAGGTACGCATCAACCCTGGTGTCATACTCGGACACGCCAAAGCTCTCGAAGTTCCGCGTGTTATCCCTACCAGAGCACGCAGGTTAAGATGATGTCCATAGCCGCTGGACAGACCCTCTTCTGCTGGGACAACATGATCCAATTCGTTTACCCCAGCAAACTGATCGTTGGTTTCATATCTTCCAAGGCCGTGGGAGGGGACTATAAAAAGAATCCTCTGAACTTTCATCACTTTAAGCTGACAAATCTGTCGGTAAACATAGACGGTGTCACTTCCCCGGGTCATCAAATAAGAACGAGGTTTGATACCGATCCTTACACCTCTCAGTTCACATCGGCCTACCTCACGTTATTCGACGCTATAGGTCAATCCAGAGAAAACTTTGGAAATGCTAGAACCTTGTTGGTGTATGACAACGGCTACACGCTATACACCTTCAACTTGGACCCTACCTTAGCCTCGAAAGAACACCTGCAGCTGTTGAAACAAGGCAACCTTAGACTGGAAGCGGTTTTCGGAGAACCACTTCCTGAAACCGTGAGCTGTATCACCTACGCGGAGTTCCCAGCCCTGATAGAGGTTGATAAGTAACAGAACGTCATAGTCAATGCACCATGAATACCAACGAGTTCCTGTGCATTATTCGCGCCGATCGCACGCTGCACGCTCGCGTCCGCGGGGTGTACCCGGCGGATAAGATTCCAAGCGGATAAGATTCCAAATTCCTGCATATATCGTAAACACGTAAAATATCGTAAAATATCGTCTACTCTTCCCGGTGAACATTGGGTAGTATTCTACTTTTCCCAAGACAGAGGCACATTTTTTTATTCCTTGGGACAATTACCAGAGCATTACGGCCATCGCTTCGCTTCATTTCTCAAAAACAATTGTAAAACTATTTCATATAACGACAGAGTGCTTCAAGGAGATCAATCATTGACCTGCGGTCACTATTGTACATACGTGTTACTCCAGTTAACACGAGGTGTATCTCTTTCCAGCATCCTGACGGACTTCCATCAAAAAGATTGTCATGATGATTGTTATGTATATAGATTTGTAACGCGACATTTCTCATATTGTATATCCAACACACTTCAAATGTATTGTAGCTGTTAATTCTTTCAATAAAATGGTTTCTTAAACCACACCTCTACCGTTTTATAATTTTTATATAAAGTGCGAAGGTGAATATAAAAGGGATGATCTTTTCATCCTGGTCATGACCCGATGGATCCGGGTGCATGGAAAACCGATTTATCACGTGTCTACTTTGACACAACCGATGTTGCCTCGTTTACAGGCCCTGTCAAGTTACGCAATATTTTGCGTAAACGAGGGTATAACGTTCCCCTAACCGATCTAAACCAATGGTTGAGCTATCAAGACCCTTACAGTTTACAGAGACCTATTCGATATTCATTTAAGACAAATAGAGTGGTGTCAGCTGGAATTGATAATTTGTGGGACGCCGACCTGGCTGATGCTACGAATGTATCGAAACACAATGACAACATAAAGTTCCTACTCTTCGCTATTGACGTCTTCTCGCGTTATTTATGGGTCGTTCCTCTCCCCAATAAACAACATCAGTCAATCGTTGCGGGATTGGAATCCATTTTAAAGCAAGGTAGATCCCCAAAATATCTTAGAGTCGACAAAGGTACTGAATTCTATAACCGATGGGTGAAGGCCTACTTGACGAAGAAGGGAATTAAACCTTATGTCACACATAATGAGAAGAAGGCCAATTACGTGGAGAGGGTCATCAGGACGGTTAAAGTGAACGTAAAGGCTGTGACAACATACACGCGATGTTGAAGAACTATATTAAAAGTATCAGTTGGCAGCAACAAATATTTTTTGTGATTTTTTCTCTTCCGAAAAAATAATTCCAAACACCGGAATAATTGACTGGTGCAACAATCGACTGGAGTCCGCCATCTTCGTCTATTTAGTAGCCTTGCGCCAATGAAAACGCTTCCTTGTAGCACGTGATATTTTCCTGTGACGTAGTATCACTTTGTTGTGGCTTTACTGTAACACGAATTGTAATGGCGGAGGTGGGGGCTCGGTTGTTTCAAGCGTGTTTTGACTGTGTTGCGTGTCTCCAGCAAGTGTTTACCGAGCTGAAACTTGTCAGGGCGCAGTGATGGCAAGCAAAATACATCCGTCTCGGGTTCTCCTCTGCTACCGCTACAGTCGGATAAGTTATCATTACACAGATTCCCGTTAGGGAAGCCGGGACTCAAACAGTGGCTGCACAACATCGGCAGACTAGACTGTACTCCAACCGAGAAATCTGTGCTGTTTTCGGTCTATTTTAAAGCCGAATGTTTCCAACCTGACCTCTACGGAAGGCTGATGTTGACGCCCAGCAGGAGAGCCAGGAGGCGAAGGAAATTAAACTTTAAAGAAGATGCAATCCCAACAGAATTGTCGCATCGTAGATCAAAGACACCGAGATCAACAACATCGATTCAGAAACGTCAGAGTGTGGAAGTTCTAAACTTTTAAGTGAGGTAAAAATAATTTTATTACCGTTTGGCGGGACAGAGACACTGCGAGATAGGCATATTATACGAAGTGTCGAAATCTGGGTCTTCGATAACATGTTTACATGCTTACTGCGCTTTCTAACTCCACAAAGTGGAGAGCTCCCAAGGTGATACGACGTCACTGCTCTGAGGTGAGATAGCCAACATGGCTGCTGCCGGGGAACAATAAAACAACAGAGATAATTTCGTTCCTACTCCGTGCAAAAAAATCCCCAAAAATATTTGTTGCTGCTGTTTGATACTTTCATTGTAGTTCTTTCCCACAGAGTGCATGTTGCCTCAGCCTTTACGTTCACTTTAAGAACGTATTATATAAGTATTACACGCATAAGCAAACCTACCGCTACCTGGATGTTCTTGCAGCCGTAGTGGGAGCTTACAACCGTCGACAGCACCGATCACTAAACGAGAGAGCTCCAGCTGACGTAAACAAGCATAATTAAGCTATACTCTGGAAAGAAATGTATGTGAACACTACACAACCTACACGGAAACAGCCCTTTAAATTGAAGATTGGTGATTCTGTTCGTATTTCACACGTGAGATATGTATTCCAACGGGATTATCAAGCCAAGTGGACAGAGGAACTCTTCAAAATTTCAAAAAGGTTTCGTCGCCAAGGACCACCCAAATACGAACTCATAAATTTCATGGACGATGAAATAAAGGGGACATTTTATCAACAAGAGCTCCAGTTGGTCAATAAAGATGTTGATGCATTATGGAGGATTGGAAAAGTACTCAAAACACGACGTCGTCGAGGCAGGGTGGAAAAACTGGTCAAATATGTCGGGTGGCCAATCAAATTCGCTAGCTGGGTGGCTCAAGAAGATATTGAAGCAATCTAATCAGAAAGCTCTAAGGGGCGTCAGCAACTGACAGCAAGTATGTAGACGTGTGGCGCTATGCACACGACTGTATATATATAAGGTCGTTTGTGAATCACTAGTTCGTGTATCATGTCGAGTACGTGTACGTTCTGTCAGAGAACCTTCTCTCATCGTCACAATATGCTCAGACATATGCGTCTGAGGCATAGTCAAGAGATACCCCAGAATCCCGCTAGAGGTCCACCAAGTGGAGTAGAGCATCCCTATACCTATGATGGTCAGCGGTCCTACGGGATGTGGCAAGACATCATGGGTGATGAAGTTCTTAGAAGAAGGGCCAATCAGCTATACCCGTATAATTTGGTGCTACAGCCAGTGGCAGTCGGCCTACGAAAACACCTCTTTGAAGAATGTAACATTCGTGCCTGGTATCCCTCAAGACATTGGAGAGGCTTACTAGTTCGACCCTAATGAGATCAACGTGGTAGTGCTCGATGACCTGATGGGCGTGGCTAAGGGAGACTCACGCATCTCCGATCTCTTCACGAAAGGATCCCATCATCGCAATCTGTCCGTCATCTATTTAACCCAAAATTCCACAAATTCCACAAGGGAAAGCCTCTCGCGACATTACTTTAAACTGTCAATACTTCGTACTGTTTAACAACCCTATTGACAGACAACAAGTACAGCTCTTTGGACGACGTATCTATCCCAAACACACGGAGTATTTCATGGAGAAATATGAAGATGCCAAATCCACCCCTTAAGGTTACCTCTTGATAGACCTAAAGCCAACTACACTCGAAAATCAACGACTGAGGAAGGTTGTCGAATCGCAGGTTGGAATGGGACTTTTCACCAGACAAAGACCTCCGTGGTACACTACGCAAACGGTAAAGGAAGTAAGCGTCTGAAGCGTAAAGGTTGTGGAGAGCCCACCGGTAGTGTAAAACGAGAAACATGGAGAAGGCTGTTCGGTGTTCCTTCACGAGTGATGTTCAATGGCAAAATTATTGAAAAGGCCGCACAATATAAGAAGAAGGTATATACAGCAGACGAGGCCATAGACTTAGCAGTGGAGGGATATACACCTCAGATGACTAGAAAAATGTGTCAGACTTAGGTTGACACGGTGACGGGTATGAAAACTTTGGAATCCGATAGTATTCATACGGAGTTAATGAAGACTTGCCTTGAACTGCAGAAATTACATAATATGGACTTTGCTGAGGCGATGACGCAGAGCATCAAACTGAGATGGCACCTATTCAAAGATTTATGTAAAACACGAGAGGATGCTTAATGTTATTTATTCTAATACGTAACATGTAAATAAATATTATTTCTGAGTGTAGCCTTATCGATACAAAAGGGGTTCTTTTATTCTATTACATGATGATGATTATGATTAATGTCTTTTATTCTAATACGTAACATGTAATACACAAGAATTAATGTTGTTGATTCCTACATATATACACATGGAAATATGTTTCATGGCTGAGTCTACCCATGTGCTACGGTAAGTACACCATCGTTCAAAATATAGCGCTTGTCATCAAAGGGACATAGGTTTTGTTTGTTAACAGTCAGACTGTAGAGATGATGATCTATGCTTCTAATTTGATTCATGGTCGTACGAACACTTTTTCGATTGAATAAACATTCTTTATACATAGCATGTCTTAATTTTTTCTTGATGGCATACTTCGTAATGCCTTTCGCCGTTTTCTTCCCTTCCCCGTTGTAAAGCAAGCTATACATTTTCGGTCGAAACCCGACAAACTCCTCGACGGGTAGACCTCCACATTCATCTTTCATCTTCCCCAACACTTTGGCATTGGCCGCGGTGTAAAGGGGGTGATCCCGCTGGTAGTTGCTCGTATCAAACATGGACATCCGTTGTGCCATTTCGTTGTAAATATTATGGGCTTGGATGTCATAGCAGAAACTATCCGTGTCGGAAAAGAGGAGCTTAGCTTTAGAACCATATTCTGAATTGAAATGATTGTAGTGAAAATCAAACATGAGCAGTTTTGATAGATCTAGAATGGCAAAACCGACATATATGGGTCTGGCGATCATTCTTTTCAGTCTCTGCTTGGAATGTACCAGTTCGATGTTGATCCTTTTTCGAACATTTTCCAACGTCTTTCCAAATACACTGAAGATTGAAAGATCCATTATTTATTCAGGGTAAACACAATTAGCGTTTTAAATTGATATAAAATAGTAATGTACCTGCTTAGTAATTGGAAAAAATAGCTTACCTTTTGTTCATCAGCTTGAATAACTCGGCCTCGAACTGGTTTCTTGCCTCTTTACGTCTTTCAGTATTGAACTGAATGTAGGGTTGTAACCAGGCGGCTTGTGTGAATTCCACGACGCGGTGTATCTTTGTCAGCTGCATACCTTGACTGAGACAAAATTTCAAATCTCGGTAGTGGATGGTGTATTGAATTTTGTCGTGAAGGTTTGAGATGAGTTTCTCAATAGGTCGACCTTTCAGCTGTAACTCCTCCTTCAGCTTAAGAGAATATGGCGAGAGCATCTCATCCTTCACTGACATGCGTTCTGGACAAAGTGGATAATCGCTGTGTGTCTCGTGTACGGCTGCTGGATATATCAGGTCCACCTCCAAAATGTACCCCTTTTCCGCATCATCAGCGATAGTTTGAACGTTGAAAGACTTCTTTTCTTGTTCATTCAATCATCTAAAGTCACGCAGGGGTAAGGACTGCAACATGGCCCATCCATAAAGATTGTTAGCGTCGAGGTAGAGGATGTAATTGTTGGGTAGGAGAGGGTTGTAGTCGGCGAGGTATGGGTTGTTCGCTTTGCTATACCTGTTGGAGATCATGGATATCCCTCCACGAATACCCTTTTCTATCATGAGGTACATATCGATGTCATCCAGGAGCTGTAGACGAACGCCGGTCATTTTCAACATGGCATCCCAAGAGAGTCCTGGAGAGGTGTAGTAATGGGCAGGATCCAGATGATAATAGTTCATACACATGTCCCTAAAGTTTTCGAAGACATCGGCCAGCAACAGGACGTCCGATTTCAAATACAGGTCATGGTAGTCACCTAGTGTTTGAATATTAAACTGGGACCATACCGTGTGTGCATGTGCATAATCACTGTCAGAAATAGGCTCTTCTCTAAGATCGTTGTAGAAGGCGTCTTGGGTGGGGAGTTGAGTGTCTGAAAACTTGCTATCATCTGTCAAATAACCATGTGGGAAAACCCCTTTTCTCAGTAATAACTGGTTCTGTTTGGGATGGGGAAAATGCCTCAGCAGGTGGATGAACTTGTCTTCACCATCCTTGGATAGATTTTCAACTACTGTTTCGAGGGAGGCGTTGAGAAATTGTAGAGTATCCAGAAATCTCAAATTGCCTAGAGAGAAAGAAATATACTTCTGAAAATTGTTCGGAATACAGGAAATATTTCGGGTCTTGTATTTTCCCAGTGTGCTACAAATAAGATGACCATCGTAGCCTCGTGTGCTGTGCAAAATAACGGGAATGAAAAACTGGCGCTTCTCTTGTCGGGTAGATCTTCTGAAGCGGTACTGCAAATTACACTGATGGTGAGCAGGCCCTCGATATCTCCCAGACAAGTGGCAACGATCGCGCACTCGATCGGTGTGAAGTTCTTTCTCGCAAATATGGCAATGCGTAGCTTGTGTGAAGGAATGTTGTTCCTCTCGAGTGAGCTCCATGTGGATGACCGATTCCAAGATGTTGCATATGCGATCATCCTCTTCTATGAGACGATCTAAAAATGTTTCCACCACATTGGGACCCCGGTAGACAACTGCAGGAGTACTGTATGCCGGTAAGCTGCTAACCACTGTATAACAAAATCCCGACGGTTCGTGTTGTTCGTATTTCGTGGTGAACCCGGACTGAGAATGTATTTTCCGCGTGAAACACTCGAAATCAGCAAAGATGACAAAGGGTACGTTTCTTGTTTCTTGATATTCACGCCGGCAGATGGGGCAAGATATGATCCTGTTGTGGTTGTTGGGGTGAAAACGGTCTTTTAGATAGACCGCCAAACACGTCCCACAAAATGGAACGTGCTTGCAGGGATCAAATAAAATTGATACCCTCTTCTCCAAACAGCCACAACATAGACCCCAATTGTCTCCACCTTGCTGGGGATAATCTTATGTCGCCCAGACATTTACTAGGTGCATTATCCTTCTATAGTGACGAGCTCGAACAATCATGGTGTTAACCGCCATGCTGAAATTTTCAGAGTGAAATGAATCATTGTTACATTCGCTCGTA
>JAVTVY010055402.1:0-31072 GCA_036873755.1 Hanleya hanleyi
CTGTGAGGAATGGGCCATTTGTTCCTTCATGTGGAAGATCCATAGAATTGAAAACCGTATGCATGAATTTAAATATGAAGTGTTTATAGGGACTAGCAAATTTTGGATAGCCAATCAGGTGTATGATTGGTGAGAACATCACAATACAACATGTACAATGAAGATTTCTTTCCCTGACTGTCCTGTGAAGCAGTTTCTTTCTTCAAGCTGAAAAGTGAGAAAGTCAAATGTGAGTATGGGATAATATTTTCTGTTCTGATGCTTATATCCTACAGCATTAATAATATGATTGTCTTTTATGTTAGCATTATGTAAATGTGGGTATTTTCCTTCAATACTACTACTATATTGTATCTTCTGATAATACTGTATAATATATGTGAAACCTGCATACTTATTTGAGAATTCATCTCCTTCCTTGTATCTTGTGTTGTTGGGGGGGGGAGGGGGAGATAGTGTTTTTGCTGTTTATAATTTCCCCTGTCTATATATCTGTACTCGATCATGTTGGAGTAAAGGATAACTGGAAAATATAGGTATTGCAAAAAATTTTTATCCCAATTTGGATACTAGTGAATATCCTAGTTCAGTTGTTGTGACTATTCAATGAAAAATGAACATGCTTGGTTATCATATTCAGTAGGGTGCACAACAATGCTGCACTCTGCTGAAACTTTATATACGCCATTTGCGTAGAGAACAACCTGTATTGTAACTGAACAGTTTTTATAATCAACACTTGCATAGTCATTGTAAGTTTGGGACAAACGGTTCCGAGTAAATGAGTAAGCTGGATATATATATTCCACTTCGGATATTAAATCCAAGTTTGGGTATTGAAATATATTTTAAGGGGTTTGTGATGTGAATGTTGTTGTTGTTGTTTAAAAAATGGCTCAAAACGGCGAAGTCGAGGACACTATTTTCCATTAGATGCTTGATTACTAGAGCGAATCTCCAGAAATTCATAGATATTCCCCTGGTGAAAGTGGCATGCTATCTGTACAGCTAAAACCAAAGGCCTTTGCAGAGTAAATAGGAATTACCAGTGATTGCTTATATCAATAGAACATATATAAACAATTTGTAATTAATCAGATATGCATTTAATTGTTATTCATTATCATGTATAATAGAAGTTACCCAGTTTTACTCTTTTAATAAATTAATTACATGTTCTTCCTAACTAAGCTGCAAGGGCCTTAGATTCAAACATTCATCCACATAGACCTGCCCCATGTTATACATGTACATGCTATGCCAGGTAGAAGCAGCGACCCAAGTCTTGAATTGAATAGAACATGCATGAAGTTATTTCAGCTTCAATGTCCACTAGCATTTACTGGATGGGCATCCTCCATTTACAGCTACATGAAACTGGATGACCAGTTACCTGTTTCTCTGCCATAAACTGACCAGTCTCACCTCTGCACTACATGTACATGTGTAAGCTAGCAGCTGTCTGTCTCGACACACATGCATGTTGTGGTGTACCCTGAGTTTTCAGGGAAGGAAATGCTGCAGGGTTAGTTTACCTGATCAGAAGATACACATGGAGAGGTATGCATGTGGGGAACATTTGCAAACTACTGGTGAGTTTACATTATACATTTTTGATTTTCAATCACAGTTTGAATGCTGAATGTGATTTCATGGTATTAAGGTAATACATTGCTTGTCATTTAATTCTTCTTTGACATGGGCAAAAATGTTGTCAAGTTTTGTTGTAGTATTTCATACTCAAATGGGAAATTGATATTCTGACTTTGCCATTTCTCAGACAGCCACTATGGCCGACTGGACTATGGTCTTAACATCGCCTACGTTAATAAACATAATATTCCAAACAATGTCTGAAAATAATGACTTGCTGAAGTAAAACATATCTGAGATATAATGGAGAAACCTTGAAGTATCTCTCTGATTCAACTAGTAATTTATACGCACGCTAGTATACCTGTAAATGGTCTTCCTGACATGTTTTGTGTGCATGCTACCAGACCAGTCTATTGTACGCTCCATGATGGGCAAATCCGTCATGTAAGACACATACAATAGGTGACTACATATGGGGAACCATTCAACCAAGAAGTGAAAAGGGCCAAGTACATTATATTGCACGCAAAGTGTTTCTGATTGACGCGGTCTTTCATGACAGGACTACCCAATGGGCAGCTTGTGTGCAGGACCCTTCAATCAATTGTCTGGAATATAAAAAGACCTGGTCAAACTAGAAACCCACTGTTACCTTCAAAGGACTAAAAATATTTCTAGACAAGACTGGCTGGTGACATTTATGGTCATATTGGGGTTACATGTCAGGTGTCTTTTTTTAGAGCACATTCAGCTGCTCATACCCTAAGGTTCTCGCACAATAAATAATAGGTAATGACATTCCAGATTATACATAATCATATTTCCCATACTATTATACATATTACATAGTATTCAAGCATATATCAAGTATGTCCATGCATATAGGAGTGTTTAATTTTAATAAATTTTTTTCTGAAAGAAACCATATCTAATTTCTCTGCAAGGGCTTTAGACCCCTCATATATAAAAATTACCAAGTTAGTTGACTATGTGTTTCAACTTTTTGGCAATGTTTCTCGCAAATTCAATAAGGCTATCAAGCCTTCCTTTGCAGAAATTGTTTGATATATTATGTTTATTAACTTAGGCCATGTTGAATAGCAAAATCTAGTAATCAAGCATCTGATGGAGAATAATGTCCTCGACTGCCATTTTGAGCCATTTTTTCAAACAAGAACAACATTCACGTCACAAATCCCTTAATTGGGATATTTTTACCGATTTCCATAATACATGGGTTAGGTTGAATTCCTCATATGGGTAACTATACCTAACAGGTTGAGGAAAACACCTTGATTAGGGTATTATACCTCGATTGAGGTACAAGCCTACATGTCCGTTGGGGTATAGGACTTATGTGAATTATATTTTTCAGAAGAGAGATGTCTGACAGAAATGAGATGCAACAGGCTGTTGAGAATGTTGCTGAATCCTGTTCTGTGATGAAAAACTTACAGGTACAAGTTTGGGGAATTTGTGCCATTGAGGAGATGTGTAAAATATGGCCCATACTGATGGAGAAATTGTCAGAGATCACACAAAAAAACGAGAAAACTATGGAGAAGATGGAGACCCAGATTACTTTCATATCCAAAAACTGTACCAGGATGGAGAGGAAAATAAGACAAAATGATTAACAAAACCAGATCTTACTGAAAGAATTAAAGAAACAAAGACTACAGTTGGATAGCTTCCAAAATATGATGTTGATGTTTGAGGGAGAGATGGTGGACACTCCTGTAGAGGCCAGGAATGGAGGCTTCGCAAGAGCATTTTACACAGGGCTCGTGAACACCTGAAGGTAAATATTACTTTTCATTGCTGAAATAAATTGTTTAACACATTAAGGTCTTTAGGTATGATGTGAGAATTATTTTAAAATCTTTTACTAGGAAAGTCAGTCCAATTATGTATGCAATATATCTTAGCAGAATGTTCAAGTTTGTGTTGATTGCAATGTTGGTATAATTGTGGCACCCCTCAATGAATTGCAAACCCAAAATGATTAGATTTATCAGATAAGGCCACCCCATGTTAAAGGGATAGTTAACCCTCAGACAAAGTAAAAGTGAAATGAAAGACAAATTTAAATGATATGCAAATATATTTTTACTTCATTCATGTGATTTTTATTGAGCCCGTAGCTTCAGGTGCGGAAAGCTGGATATACATGTAGGTGCCACAATTATATCCATCTGTTTGTCGGTCTGTCTGCAGGACTAAGTAAATGTTAGTTTTGGACTTGTCCTCACCCTATGCTTGCACCAGGCTACACTTCTCCAATGCATCCACTACCATTGGGAAGAATGCCCCCACCCCTGGGACACCGAGATGCACTCTCTATTTCCTAAACTAAGCTTCGCCCGACCTCGTACTGTCCAGGAGCTAACATCATGCTACACTTATGCATCCCATCCACTACGCTCGGGGAGCATGTCCCCACTTCTGGGGTAACCACCCCCTATCTGCTAAACTAAGCTTCGCCGACCCCATATAATCCAGGAGCTTACATCATGCTACACTCATTCAATGCATTGCCCGACTCTATACCATCATATTTCAATTTTATCTCTTATGTGATACTAACCTACTATTAGGTATGAGATGCAGTGTACATTGTTTATACACAAACACACATGCCAAATGAACTACAATATATTCCTTTATAGTAATATTAAATAATCAGGGGGAGGGGGGATCCCGCAGTACCGAACACCTGTTAGTTTTGGATTTCGTGTCGCCTTAAATGAAGGACATCATTTTCTTCAATTTTGCTATGAAATCGTCCTCTTCCACATGATTACCCTAAAGCTTTTGTACGAAACCATATTGGCCCACACATCTAACATCCACATCTCCGACCAAATCTCAATGTTGTCCACTCAGTCACACTCCCCCGCATTCATGCCCACTCTGTCCATTCCATTCTCCTCGCCCTCTTCATATATGTTATATGTGAAAGTAACCTACTATTAGGTAGGAGATGTAGTGTACATTGTTTATACACACGAACACAACAAATGACCTACAATGTATACTCGATAGTAATTACTTATAGTAATAATGTAGTTTGATGACATTTTGTTTCCGAAGTACAATATTAAATAACCCGGCGGGGGAATCCCGCAGTACTGAACCTCTATCAGTTTTGAATTTCGTGTCGCCTTAAATGAAGGACACCATTTCCTTCAATTTTGCTATCAAATCGTCCTCTTCCACATCATGATTGTTCTCTGTATGTATAGTTGCATTCTAAATATCAGTTCGTATTAATTACAGCTTTTTCATGATATTTGGCAAAAAATTACCTTCACCTGTTTAGAGATTTTGCCCAACTATTTATAAGGAGCAAGACTATATGAATGAGAACTTTAACTGCCCAAGGGAAAACACCTGAACAAAAAACTTAAACCGGACACCGACACCGACGCCAGGTCGATCCACCCCCTCACAATACCTCGCCTTACTTTGTACAGGCGAGCTAATAAATGACTTAAAGAAAAATAAAGCCTCGGGGATGGACAAAATTTGCAATGAATACATAAAATATACTGTTGATATTATGTTACCAGTTTATGTTAGATTATTTAATATTATTCTGGATTCTGGATTTATCCCTGAATCTTGGCTGACTGGTATGATAAAACCAATATATAAAAACAAAGGGAAAACAGATGACCCAGATAACTATAGAGCAATCACACTACTAAGTTGTGTGAGGAAAACCTTCACTGCCATTATTAACAAAAGATTGTCGAATTATGCGGACTCTATCAGTCTTCTGTCAGAAGCACAGACTGGATTCAGAAAGAATTATTCCACATTAGATAATATTTTTGCCTTACATGCTTTAATAGAAATATTCATGTTGTCTGGGAAGAAACTGTATTGCGCTTTCATAGATTTTAGGAAGGCCTTCGATAAAGTTTGGAGAGAAGGCTTGTGGTATAAACTAGTAAAAAGTGGAATTAATAGTAAATGTTTTATGGTTATTCAGACCATGTATAACTCTATAAAATCTTGTGTTACGTCTGGTGGGAATATTGGAGACTTCTTTGATTGTAACATAGGGGTTAGACAGGGAGAGAATCTATCCCCATTGTTATTTTCTATATTCTTGAATGACTTAGAATCTTTCTTGGAAAGCGAAGGTATAGTCGGATTACAAAGTATTACAGATTCTGCTACTGATAAAATTAATGTTTTTATCAAATTGTTCGCCATTCTCTATGCGGATGATACAGTCATATTAGCGGAATCCGCAAAAAACCTACAAGATTCATTAAATGTGTTCGCTATTTACTGCAAGAGATGGAAATTGGAGGTCAACATAAAAAAGACAAAATGTATGATCTTCGCAAAACGATTATCTAGAAATGTACCTACATTTACTTTTGATAATGAGAATTTAGAAGTAGTTTATGAGTATTCATATTTGGGAATAAACTTTTTTCGTACGGGTAACTTTAATAGGGCACGTCAGTGTATAGCTAACCAAGCCTCTAAGGCGGTCTTTTCTGTGATGAGGAAAATCCAGAACATGTATCTGCCAGTTGACTGTCAGCTAAGCTTGTTTAAATCTACAATAGAACCGATCCTCTTGTATGGCAGCGAAGTGTGGGGATTTGGGAGCATAGATGTCCTAGAACGAGTACAATTAAAATTTTTGAAGAATATACTTGGTCTTAGGAAGTCAACCCCGAATTATATGGTCTATGGTGAGTCGGGAGTATTTCCTTTGGCTATTATAGTTAAAGTCCGGCTGGTTTCTTATTGGTTAAAGTTGTTGGAGAATAACGGTAAAATCGCTTGTATTTTGTATAAGCTGCTCTTTGTAACACGACCGGAGTCCTCATGGTTGTTAACAATTAAAAATATATTAGAAACTACTGGATTTAACGATGTTTGGTTAGCCCAAGATCGAATTTATAGAAAATATTTTGTTAACGTAGATTGAAAGATCAGTTCATTCAATCTTGGCAAGGTACCGTGCAACAATCGTCAAGGGGACATATATATTTATTATTTAAAGATGTACCAGGTTTTGAAGAGTACTTGAGCATCTTACCAGAAAAGAATAGAAAAATCATCTCCAAATTTCGAACAGCTAATCACAGACTACCTATAGAAACGGGTCGTTGGCAAAATATTCCGATAAACGAGAGAATTTGCCAAATTTGTAATTCCAAATCAATAGGAGATGAGTTACATTTTATATTTGATTGTTCAGCTCTACAGAATCTGAGACAAAAATATTTACCAGAGTATGTCACAAATCATAATTACGTGCCTAGGGCTATTATATTAAGGAAATTATTACAGAATAACACCAAAAATATTTTGATGAAATTGTCAATATTGATTAAAATAGCATTACAAGTTCAAGGTTAACATTAATAATATTATAATACATGCGAATGTTTTATTTTCCGCCATCTTCAAACAGAGTCAAATATTGTACCTCGCGTACCACCTTCTCTATGTCACTCCATAATAGATCTCCGATTATTTCATAAGAATTGCCTAATGGCCAGACTCACGCGATGGAACATCTTCTTCGTTGGAGCTTTTGTTACACGTATTACTTAATGATGCTGTTATTCAGAGAGGTTTACGAGGAAACTGTGTGTATGCCAACGAAACACATTGATATTCAAACTGATCCCTATTCGATGATCTGTATATGAAAAGCTATTCGTCTGTTACCCGTTACATCCTAAAACTACAGTGCACACAAATAAAACAAAATCAACAATCACGGAACCATCACTAGTATATTCAAATTTGACTGTATCTCTGTGTATCAGTCTTACACAATGTCATCTGTCTGCGTACCAGAGATATATACTATAGATCTTCACTCTTGCACAAGGTTTATTTCAGAGAAGTATCGATAGTGGCAAGGTAAGAAGATATACCAGCCACAAACACAATGGGTTATGTTCTCTCTATCGGGTAGATCGAAAGTGTTCCTGGTGTTCTTTTATCAGAGCCTGGGAAGATCTCGATAAAGATTCACGTTATCAATACCTTTACAGGTCAGTTGGTGCTCAAACTGCTTTTGTTACTTTCAGTCTCCATGCAATTCCTGGATTTCCGGGCCTCCTCGGGAACATCGCAACACACGTACGACTTCTATGAATCTTCTGCTGTCTCCGACCTTCAACAGATGCCACCTGCATATGATATATCCAAGCCGTTGTCGGCGCCGTTCAAGCATTTCTCACTTGAGGAATGGGATAGATGGAATATCAGAAAGGTAGATTTACTTCAACGTCCGAATTACTATCCTTACTCAAGTTCACATCTCTTTGTACCTGCCGACGTATACCCTAACACACTTGTAACTGTACTGATAAAGCAAAAATGAATTACCGCGCAACTTGTTGACTTTACCTAACACTCTTATAAGTGCCCAAGGACCATCATAGATAAAGTTAAATATTCTCGGTAAAAAGAGATTTATTAATTACATATTTTCTAAAAAAAAAAAAAAATGAATTCATCACATTTAATTATGAAATTAAGACTCTGTCCCGTTATTTGTCCAATGTATACAGTTCCTGTCAAATGCATATATTTGCTAAAGATATTTTTCAAATCTTATTCGGTTCAGTAAAATGCAACTTTCCTTTCTTCAGAATTATAAATTTCCAGAGTTGATCAGGTTTATAAACTGTTGAAAAAAAAAATCGCGCTTCAAATAATCTTTTGTATTATTTGCATGTTCCCGCTGATTACAGGAAGCGAATAGAAAAAAACCCATGCTCTGTGCAAAAAGCGCGAATGAAAAGAACTTTAGAATCTTTCGAATTTAAAAAAGTGATTGCAATCTGTGGTCATCATGGGATTTCAACCGCTTTTCTGTTTCCGCTTTGAACGTCACTTGTTGGCATGAAACGCCATGGTCTGCCTGACATGAGGTTTCGAAGGTTTCAGACTTAAGGTTTCAAACTTATATACATCTGGAGGCTATAGTTGTGATTGTGAATCGTCGATCTTTATCTATATATCATGCAAACATATCATGAGTGGTAACTTAATATAGTGAGTGATAAGGACATAATTACAAGCGTCTAGTCCGTCATTCATAATCCAGCCGTCGTCCATTAGAGAATATCCGCGTCCATAATCCAAAGACCTATTCCATTTACATATAACAGTATTAGCACCAAATTCAAAAAGACAAATGTATACATAAACATAGGCTTGTTTCCTCCAAGAGAGAAGCGGTCAACAATTTTCAATGATGCCGGCAAGACATCATGATGTTCCAAAATATCAAATCCGTATCGCTGATCAGTATTCTTAATCCATAATATTCGTTATAGAGTCGTCATCTAGAAATGATGTACCTCAGTCACGCTTTGATTGTGACTGTTCATATGAGTACCATGAGGATCTTGAAGTACATGGGCTCATACGGCCCCTAGCCCCGGGTTAAGCGGAATTAGACACATGTTACGAAACGTAGCGCCATAGATCTTGCACGCTACGTTCATATTTTGCTATCAGCATGCGATATGTATCGCCAAATTTGAGAAACTTTGAGTGGAGGCGCTTGGTGGAATAGCCCTGTTTTATAAGTTTCTGCAACAATGTTTTGTGACGTTGATTAAAATCATCACATTTAACACAGGATCTAGCAAATGCTACTAAGCGAGATATGTATACGCCATATGCAGGTCCCACTGGAATATTACTATCCAGAAAGGGATAGTTTACGATGTCGAAATTGTAATCATCTCTTTTGTCATAAAGTCGACGAGAGAGAATGCCCGCTTCATTTTTATAGAGATAGAGATCTAAATAAGATGTGCCTGTAGGGCTATCTGTAGTTTCCTTCAAATCCAGTGAAGGTGGATATATATCCTTCACTGCGTCATTTATATAGCACTCCTGATGAAGGGACCTAAATATCGAAACCCAAAAGATAAATAAACCTGAAGGACGACCAGAAGATACTCCTGACTGCACTGAAACCGTACGTTTTTGAGTGGTCAAAGCGAGAAAAGTTGAACCTACAGTACGCGTTGATTGACTGGACCGCACCAAGAATAAGGTCGTTGAAACAATTCGCCATATTGACAGAAGTACCATTCCTCAAGAAAAACAATTACTGATAAACCTCAATTTGCAAGAAGTTCTAGCGAATCTAGTAAATTCGTCCTAGTCCCAGCAGACATAGCTCCAAATAATATAATATTCATTTGTAAATACTGATATTGCCAAGTGATGGTTATGGAATTGAGTATAAGCACACCATCATCGAATACGTCTACTTACTCCCAAACTGCATTTACTCTGAAATATTTATTTAACGAACACAAAACGTTTCTCGGGGAAAGGTGTTTCTCTTCAAACTACTCATACCACAGTACTGAATCGACAAGGATGATTATAGGTGAAGGCAACGGTACATTTGTCGTACAACTGATGATAATAGGTCATTCGGTTATTTTCGTTTTCAAGCGAAGCGTCATTTAAATCAGACGTCTGCATCGTTGCCCGAAATTGAGAGATTTTCAGCCTGTGAATGAAAGGTACGGTTGTTGGCATCCAGTCACTTTTATATCGTACTGCATCGACACCAAATCACGGGTTATTACTATTAGAACTTAACAAATATTTTACACATATTGTGGCGTTGTTCCAGTTGATATATGTGAGCAGCAGCCCGTTATATGTCTAGTACCATGGAAAAGTATTATGACGAAACGGGGCAATTACATAGAATAAACTGTACATAACGAGCACTTGAGAACTTAATTCTTGTCGGAAATATCATTGATCCAATTATCTCTCAATTTCCATTCACTTCATGTATATTTAATACAAAATATGAATGAATATATGTGTTTTGTGTCTGTCGAAAATCAAGTGACAGTCCATCGTAGGCCTAAAATACGGTCAGCTCGAACTAACGCGAACTTCGTAGTCTGGGCTACTAGTCAATGACCTTGAACTTTACTAATCATTCGGAACGTTTCATAATTCATCATCGAGGTGAGCATCGACTCGGAGAGCATGTCTTTAATATATCTAAGATCATGGGTTACAATTACCAAATGCACTACGGCCTCAAGAAATGCTAGCTACAATGGACTGACGTCATATTTTACATACTGTCATCTGCTGCCTCATTTTAGCATTGCTGCAATTATCTGGCTACAAGCAGACGTCATCTCGCCTACAGATGACTGTAACACGACAAATGTACTACTGCCTTCACCTATAATCATCCTTGACGATTCAGTACTGTGCATACGATATACCAATAGTGTATTGGACTCCCAAAATGCATAGAGCACCGTACAAAAGCTGGATTCGTAGCTTTGTTGTGGAAGCTGGAACACCACTCTTCTTTCAATCCTTTTAACGAGGGCCCTTCAGGAGGCAAAAGCGTTTTGTGAAAGGTATTGTGCTCCTATTTCTCGGCCTTGAATGCATGTGGATATTAAACGACACCTATCGAAAGGTGCGAAACGACACCTATCATACAGATATGTATCCACATGGGGTTTCTCGACTCTCTATACTCTCTCATCTCGACTCTCTACAATCTCTCATCAGGACCTGATTGACCGTCCTAGGTCATTAAAAGTATCGATGCCCAAGAAATCTGATCGCCGATATATTAATGTCAGAAGAAATGTAGCATTCTTTAGCACTGCCACCTACAAGGATTACCATTCATGAGCTGTTTCTCTGATTTGCTTGAATTTCTCATTAATAACATCTATGTGAAATTTTGCAACACGGTATATCAACAGTATACAGACGTTCCTGTGGGTACTAATTGTCTACCGCTTTCGGCTGATATGACATATATCTGTTATCTTACAAATGCGACTATGCGACTATGTTTACGCTTTCAAAATCCGATCATTTCAAAGCTCGTTCCCTCTCACTCTCAAAACGCTATATATACGATCTCCTCGCTGCGGATAATCGCTATATGAATGACACAGTGAAGAATATATATCGACCTTCACTGGACTTAAGGAAACTATAGATAGCCTTAATGACACATCATATTTACACATATATCTCTATAAAAATGAAGCGAGCCTTCTCTCTCGTCGAATGTACGGAAACAGAGATGATATAACGCTTTCGACATCGTAAACTATTGCTTCCTGGACAGTAATATTCCAGTGGAACCTGCATAGGGCGTATACATATCTTGCCTAGTAGCATTTGCTCGATCGTGTGTTATATGTAACGATTTTAATCAACGTCACCAAACATTATTGAATAAACTTATAAAACAAGGCTATACCACCAAGCGTCTCAACTCATAGTTTCTCAAAATGGGGCGAAATATATCGATGCTGATAGCAAAATACGAATGCTGATAATAAACTACGAATGCAAGATCTATGACGTTATGTTTCGTAACTTGTGTTTAATTTCAATTAACCCGGGGCTACAGGTCGCATGAACCAATGTTTTTTTAAGATCCTCACGGTGTTCACATGAACATGCACAATCAAAGCCTGACTGAGATACATCCTACTCTGGATAACGTGACTGAGATACATCCTACTCTGGATAACGTGACTGAGATACATCCTACTCTGGATAACGTGACTGAGATACATCCTACTCTGGATAACGACTTTAACGAAAACAATATGGATTGATAGTACAGATCAGCGGTACGGATTTTGTATTTTTGAACCATCATGATGTCTTGCTGGCATCACTGGCATCATTCAAAACTGTTGACCGCTTCTGTCTTCTAAGAAGCTAGCCTAATTTTATATATACTATGGTGCTAATGCTGCTATATGAATTAGGTCATCGGATTATGAACTCGGATGGACGACGGCTGAATAATGAATGACGGACTAGGCGCTTGTATTTCATTTCTTTACTCGGGTTAAGTCAATGATTTTTTACCGTGTGGCCACGTCATTTGATATGGCTCACTACTAATTTTTCATTTCTATAAATGTGTTTGTTTATATGCATGCGACTGTGTTATTGCTTAAGGTAGAGCATAGCCATGTGATTTCCCGCGGTTCGAAGTAAAAGCGATACATCATTTTCTTCGCGGAATACGATTAGACAATAATGTAGGGTTATTTGGTCATGTGAGTAAACGCATGCGGCGCGTTTGGCTCAGTCTAGCCTTGGTGCCACACTCGGGCAGACATTCAATTTTAAATTTTTGATTATTTTTTTAATTTTGTGGTATTTGAATGGACAGGGCCAAGTCCGGTGCCAAAGTCCCTGAAGCAAGTTATGCATTGATACCGCACACAGATCTCCTGAGTTTTTGTCCCTAGCAAAAACTGACAAATTACAGAGGATTTTTATCTTAGGTTTTTTCTGGGCGGCATGCTTGCTTATGAAGTGGTCCACCACCACAAATATCTGAAATTGATTTTGAAAACTGCCTGGCACGAGTGCTTAAGCCTTGGTGTCCACATGCTTCTATCATGCGGATGTGTTATTGGAAAGTATCGAAATTACATTTCTTGTCACCTCTAGTACCGTTTCCAATTTGATGCATCGAAAGGCGTTGATGCATCGCAAGACCGTTAGGTGTAGTACTACTAATTAGAGTTTTTGAAGACGTGACGCAGTTCACAAGTAGATAAAAATTGAAGTCATCAGTCTCTTTAGTAAAAGACGGCCGTCCCAACACACCCTAACCTAATATAAAAACAGGGGAACACTCCTAAAATGCCTAGTGAAATATTTGTTAAGTTGCAAGTAATCTCTGTTTCTCTGGATTATACCTTAACATGAGATGGAAATAGGTTTAGTGCAGGCACATATATATCATACAAGAATTAAACACATCTCTTGAATTATTCTTAAGTTAGAGTGACTGTTATGGCAACAAAATTACCCGGATGGGATAACTTCTTGTGACATTACTCATCAATGGGCATTTACCTATAGACTGACAAATCTGCCTCCCTTAAGCCTAAATTCTCGGGGGTTGTTTTCATTTCACGGATTTCCGTTTGGGGTATTGGACATTCCCATCACCATAGTATGTTATCGCCCAACGATCAAGACAGCATGTACAACTGGTTCACCAAAAAGCGACACCTATGAAATGATTTTTCCTTTCTAACGCCCGCCATATGAGACGGCGCCCAAACTATAAATCGATTCTTATACCTGAAAATTTAAAATAAATGAGCTTTCTCAGCGGAAGTAGGAAAATTGTAAAAGTGATATATCTGTCGTGTAACGGGGAGCGAAATCCTCACTGACTAGTTCAATTCTTTGAGCGATAACCAATCACAGCCGTCGTGATTATGGCAGTTCTTCTCTTGGTCAATCTTCTCTTGTTTAAAAAAGGTGTGACTCTGCAGTGTGCCCTCGCTCTCTATGGTAGATGCCTTACCGTCATCAATAGACTCATTTATTTCCATAGAGAGAGCTAGAGAGAGAGAGAGAGAGAGAGAGAGAGAGGATTAAATTTAACGGTTCGTGCATATACACACAAGCACAAAAGAACAAATTATCATTAATCGCATCATTTAGTGGTACTGTACAAAAAATCAACCAATCGCAAAAAATTCCTAAGACGACGGAAAATATGGTGGGTCAGCATGACAGAATAGATTCTCGCTGGCATTGTGCCAGGTACTGTCTAAGCTAAAATGTCTGGTGCATCGTCGATTATTGAAAGACCGGAACAAATGCCAGACCTGAACTTTATTCTGTCAATGAATACTAACGGAATTCAGAGAAAGACAATCCATGTCTTGTAAGAAAGAAGCGATCATCGGTTTTCCAATGATGCTGGATGCAAGGCTATGATGCTATTGTCTTGTTCGCATCACTGTACCGATTTTCATCTATCCAGATCAAGGGTGTTTTGACGAATCAGGCTGACTCTGTATAATTGATCCAGTCTAATGCAGTTTGCGATTTTTGTTTTCGGAGCGTCGAAAGTGAAAGTACGTTTTTGTATGGATATATGAAGTACGAGCATAGAGAGTTGTCTCATTCTTTCAGAAAGTAGCTTTTATTTACTAGATTCCTTATGCTCACCCCTTGGAGTGAACACACTGCCAAATTCGAAACACGAATGCTACAGAATCTCCCGAAGACAGGGTCAATTTGAACTCATTCCCCAACCAATGGCGACGAAATCAGTCATTCGCTGTATTCTAGTCATAATGTGAGACAATAATCCCTTTAAACTTAGAAAATGTCACTTTACGGAACACATTGTGTGGATGGTTTCCTTCAATCTCTTCAGTCGTTATGAATAATTTTGGTATAAAATCTTTTTTATCAGTTTAAAAACATCAGACAATTTTATTGAAAGAGTTCATATTTGTAGCTACAGCCCAAGCGAAAGCTTCTCGGATATTCCTATCTGATTTTATTTGTTTGTTGATGGCATGCAAATGACGGTAGTCCTATAGTCCAGGCATGAATACAACAATTGTAGGCGTCAGATCTGACATTCCACAAAACTCCTTCATCCGTGGATAATAACACCCGATGTGTAACTGAAACCCGGATGTGTAATTAAAACTAGATTGGTTCTGTAGCCTGAAGAGAGAGCAGAGGCAAAACTTTGAAATGTCATGTTTTTCCTTTGTGATAAATAGGTAGTGCTACAAATGTGGACGGACGGAATGCCTAAAGTGGACATAACATTCGATGCAACACAGGGCGGAAAGATGGACTGGTTCATGTACGAGAAGCTACAGAGGACGTCTTGGGATGATTTGTTACCTGACGGCTCCAGTGATATTGTGAAATTCTGCATTCGTGCAAAGTAAGATATATAATATAAGCGTCATTATCCCGGTTGGGTATGTATGGTGTATATCGCGTGGTTATCTTTATATATCTAGTTTTCAGTACTACCTTTTGGTATTTATTCCAATAAAAAGCACTACAATGGTTGCGCTGTTTAACGAGAAAGATTTCCTGGTACGTACAATAAATGTATACGGTGTTCGTGCAACTATGGACATGGCATGAGCATTTTTTAAGCAAACAGTATATTTGTCTATATGTATTCCTTTGAAGAGCTGTTAACACTACAGAATATAAACGTTTGGGCTGACAATCTGGCAAGTATTTTAGTTTCAATTAATTCCGATCCTAGAATATATGATTGAAGGAATCTGTCTGCCTAGCCTGTCGACTAAATAGCTTTGGTCGAAATTCAACCCAATTTACCTCGAGCCGTAACATTTGTCCGTCACGTCTATATACTAATTACTCTCATTGGTTCCTGAGATATGGTCAAAGTTCAAGAAAATACAGAGAAAAATTACGTTCGAATAAGATCAGTAATGTAAAAAAATAATTGAATCTTTAAGGGCATACGTAAGAGTGGCCTTATTGGAATATGACTCTACTCCAGTTGTTCTTGGTTTTCAGCAATTTACGAAAAAAACAATGTAGAATTCAATTTTGGTCGTCTCAGTTCATAACTTACTTCCAAACAGGACGATTAAAAGGCATTTATAAACAAGAACAAGTGCACATACTGCGAAATGGGCCTTTCCTCAGGCAAGCAGGATTGTAGTCTGTGAACAAGCAGTTGAAACTGGTTGCTGTTGTTTTTGTTCGATTGCCATAACTTTATGTTAATCACCGGAAAATGAAAGCAGTTTGTGTCAGTTTGCCGATGACCGTATTAGTATGAAGAGTATACGCCAAGAGGGATTCATAGAATACTACCTTTAAAATGCTGCAACGATAATACAAAAAAACTAAATTCGGACAGAAAAAATAAAAAGTATATGTTTAGAGCATGAAACACAAAATGTTTTCAAAATTTCGAAATGAGGTAAAATAAGTTCACTGACGTGAGAAACTTGCACTCTAAAAAAACTTCAGTAAGAGTGGAAATTCATCGCGCTCAAGTTCAGTGACATTAAAATTCATTTATAAACAAGATAAATCGTCCTTATGCTAGAGACCGTGTGGTCATATCATCCAAGTTGCCACATGAACAGGTACAATAAAAGCGTACCTGAGATACAACACATAACCGGAAGACTGTACTGTGAAGCCATGTGGCTCAGTCAGTATGTCGGCACCTCTTCCCACTTCCCTTATATGCGTTGTAATTCACGCAATTGTGAGTAAAATTCTCAGTTTTGAGCGAAATTCACCCAAATCTCATTCAAGTTTCAGTGGATGACTCACCCAGGTTGACTGAAGTTGATTCCACTCAAGTTGAACTCACTCTTACTTAAGTTTTTGTAGTGGTTAATTTTTCGTCGCATAGTTCTTCTTCGCCTAAGTTATTAGATTTTAGCGATACTTGACTGGAAGCAACAAATAAGGAGGTATCCGAGGAATTTTCCGGGGCCGGCAATTGCTTATTAACGCGACCTTACATACTTTTAAGGTTGTAGTCAATGAACATTGCGGACCTACTCGGCGCGCTCTCTAAGTATAATGCAGGATATGGTATACTGGTAGGAATCCATAGTGGCATCCATGTTGAAACTTCTTTCAAACACAGTATCACGCCGAAACTTCGAGCAGAGCATGTCCACTGTAGGATACGCCATTTCACCTGATAATTCTCAATCGACCCGTAGTCGAATTTCATGCCTTCCTTCATTCACACAAAATTAAGACAGCTGACGAGTATGAAAATAAAACGATGAAACGTGCTGGCGGAAGGCCGTTAATTATGGTTAAATCCCACAAGTCGGCAAAAACGTACTTATCGAAGGACAGATTGGACAATGCTAAACTTTAGTGAAAACGACGAAATTGAATACTTTTCGTCCAAGTCAGCCTTCGCCAAAGTTACATCAATCGAACAACAGCAACACCAACATCAAACCATTTTTGTTGTCTGGACACAAAATGTTCTGGATTATTGAAGTTTTCTATAGATATTAACCATATCATGGATTTGAAATTGATTATTTATGCAAACATTTCACACTGGGCAAAATAATAATTCAAAATGGGCACTAAGAGGTCAATGTTGATTGCTCATGTGCTTCTTGGCATTGTTTAGACTAACCCAGGGATTATATTTCTGGACATTCTTTTTTACAACTGTGTCCAATATATACAGTCATATCGATTTTTACCTAGGCCTTATTTCCAACGTTATGAGTGGGCCAAATACACGCATGTGCAATATACACATGTGAATGGTATGTATTATCGGTAGGTGATAATAAATATTTTTTAGCGTTCTTTATCAATGTCGGCATCATGGACAGAAGCAATGTATACATTTCTATCTTGTCTTCCAAGAAATATATCCTGCAGGCCGGATATAAATGCTCCACACTAAGAAATCAGGGTGGACTTTCGAAATCCATGCCATCTAGTTTACTTTTGCAGTATCTTTACTTCTAATAATCAGAATGAGCTGATATTTTCCACTTGACTATTTGATGATAAATACAGATGTCAAATATGTTGCTATGGTAACTGATTTGGGGCTTATTTTCAGCTGCAATTTTAGAGCAACACTTTGTCGTCAGAGTGGGAAGCGCTATATCTCGCTGGAGGCTGTAAGAGTTGTTTGCAGCTGAATGAATCCCTTCCAAATGTAATATATATTTTGTACTGACAGGAAAGAGCGAACATAGCAAAATAGCCAAAGTTCAAAGATGTCCCACAATGGCCGGCTGCACATGTGTCAAGTGGCATAAAACCTAATCACCGGCAAGTCACACTCATGAATAAAACAAACTCAAACCAACCATGCGATATTCAACACCATGTAACATGATAAATAGGGTTAGCCATGCTTTGCTTTCCATCTCCTTGGGCATTTCAAACAAAATTGTCTGGTTTAAAATTTCAGTGAGGAGCGTAGTTTTTACTCTGAGAAGTATGATGGAGGTTGTATTGACGGTGGATGGACGATAGTCGTAGACGGGACAGATGTATGCAATTGGTCGCATTTCTCCACTTACCCCCAGTTTTTGTACGCCTCCTTGAACACGGCTATCAAATGGGGGGAAACAGGTAAGTTCATTACCGCAGCCTCGACCCACATTTCACTATCCGGACAATTAGGACGAGATCCAATCATGTTGATAACCCTCAATGGATTCAACCTTCCAGCTGGTTTCAATATTTTTTCTTTTATACCAGTATTGAATTACAAATATTTCATGAATAAATAAGTCCATTAACATAAATTGGACGATCAAACCATTAACAGAGATATGCACTGTCACACGATACAGTGCTGCGCCTGATACGAAACAACATAGTTCAGATGACATCAATCCATGTTTGCAAGGCGAGGAAAGGATGATGAATGCTAAATAAGCTATTTGTTAGTATAGGATAACGATGCAATCATATAAATTCATTGGTGATCTGCCCTGTACAATACCCTCTCGACACTGCTCATCAGGAACCGGAAGCAGTCTTTATCGTTTCCTATATAATTCCTGCCAGGGAGATACGTCCGACGCTTCATAAGCCGGAGAGGGTTTGCTTCCGAATATAGACCCATGTGGATGAAGACAAATATCATGACGAACTCAAATAAAACATTAATTTAATTGCATGTGCTTTACAATAAACCCATATAAGATATTCTGCTCTGTTTATACGATCACATGGTGGTTAAAAATCACCCACCAATCGGCTTGCACATAACCCGGTAAGTACATTCAGAGATACCAGAGTAGCGATCTATTTTGCGGATAAAAAATATGCCAGGTAGCTCATTTTAATCAGTCACATATCCATTCATATACAACTGACCAGTTTTAAAAGTAATTATTTCAAATGTGTACTGAAAAAACTAATTTTGACAATTTTGGTCGCTATATAGTTATTTAATGTCATTTTGTTTCCATTTCTTTTCAGCGTCATTGGGAAAGGCAGACGAGTTTGTCCTCTTGTTAGAAGTACTGCTCTAAGACTAGTACATTCTAAGACATTCTCAACCCTATGCTCGTCAGATCACCGAAGTTAAGCAGCGTTGAGCTCGGTCAATACTTGGATGGGTGACCGGGTGCTGTACTGACTGGGCTGATCAGTGTCCAGAATAATAGGAACTGTGGACACTCTCGTGTTCTGGCACATGTAGGCACCGTCGTGATATGACTGAAACAATGTTGAAAACGACGTTAAATCCTACTCACTCACTCACTCACTCAACCCTATGTGGCCTGGGCTTTTTGGGACCTGTTGTGGCCTGGGGGGCCATTTCGACCCCCTCTAATTATTTTTCTTACCCCTGCAGCTAGGGAGCTGAAACTTACCACACTATACCCTTGGATCAAGCTCTACCAGAAAATGTAAAAAAATCCAAGATGGCCGCTTTGATGACATCACAGAGACGTCATTTTCAAAAACGGCATTTTTTGGTTGATCTTTCAGTCAGATTTTCCGATTTTTTTATTTATGCAATTTCTCTACAAAAACTGCATGATAAATTAGTAAATACTAATGTGATGTGAAATAAAATATTTTTTGCCCGCTTTTCATTGCGGAAAAGCAGAAATGTTGAAGAAATATGACAAAAATGTCACTTTCCTGGCACACCATGGGGCCGCCATCTTGAATTTTCCCATGATAGGCTCAAAATGATCCCAATATGATAAACTATAAAGTCACGGAGTTTCAGCTCTCCATTTTTTGTCGTGCCGGAGATAGCGTAGAAAGTTTGATAGGTGAGCCGTTTCGGCCTCCTCAGGCCAGGTAGGGTTAACGTTGAGATCATGGGAAAATATACTTCTCAACTGTATGTTTGGTGTGGAGTGTGTGTCTATATATATACAAATAGGGTCACCCATCACGATTCCCATTTTAAGGTCAAATTCAATAAGTCGTGTGATTCTAAATGTGTTGTCCACGTTTTATTCTGAGTTAACTGTGGAAACAATATATCGGTCAAACAACTTATTTACGTTCATTATTAACAGTTCACAGACAGCAAATTAATAATGCGAGCCACTGTTTTCTGCCAGCCATATCAGAGAATGTGATTTACAGTTCACCTTTTCTTTTAAGGCTTTTCCTTTTTACAAAGTGCAGGATTTCTCTTATGTCAAAGATATCCTAGTTATTTAATTATTGAAAAAAATGCTCCCCAACATCAATGGCAACCACCAAGCTTTTAACAGACAGCACAAAATCCATGCATTTTCGCATCCCAGATTCATCTGTCGATTAATATGCCTAGTTTTGGTCTATTTGCATAATTTAAATCCTCAGCTGAAAATAAAATTGAGGCATTCAATATGGCCGAAACTAAATGTGTTTCTAAACCAAGCTTTTAACAGGCAGCTCAAAATCCATGCATTTTCGCATCCCAGATTCATCTGTCGATTAATATGCCTAGTTTTGATTTATTTGCATCATTTAAATCCTCAGCTGAAAATAAAATTGAGGCATTCCAGATGGCCGAAACTAAATGTGTTTCTTCTAATTCATGTAATTATTTTTAGCTCGAAGCAGACAAGTGTCAGAGCTGAGAGGTTTCAGGTTTTATATTTTTAGAACATCATGATGTCTTGTCGGCATCATTGAAAACTTCTCTCTTGCAGGAAACTAGCCTATGTTTATGTATACTATGATTGTCCTTTTGAATTTGGTGCTAATACTGTTATATGGAATATGGAATAGGTCTTTGGATTATGGACGCTGATATTCTTTAA
Organism: Hanleya hanleyi; assembly: GCA_036873755.1. NCBI lineage: Eukaryota > Metazoa > Mollusca > Polyplacophora > Lepidopleurida > Hanleyidae > Hanleya > Hanleya hanleyi. The sequence goes on from JAVTVY010055402.1 coordinate 21,201, forward strand.
TGGACGACGGCTAAATTATGAATGAAGGACTTGACGCTTGTAATTCCCACCATGGGTGACCATCCAGGCCTATTTTGAATCTATTTGAATAGTGCACGACAGACCGGGTAGTGGTTACATTCAAAATGGCGATAATGTGAGGTTATCCATCACTCAAATTAACCAGGTTGTTTGTTTAATTCAAGGCAAACTTATTACCACGAAATACGCATAAAAAAATCAGGCTTCAGTACACCGTAGCATATAATTTTTGTCTTGGCTCAAGCCTATTCGCAGGATCCTGGTCTTGTGCTTAATGAATAATAACTATACTTATTCTGTCCTGCAAAAAGCGTTCTTTGGATTAAATTGTTCAAGTAATTTGGTGTAATTGTTTATGAATTTAAGAAATTTAATTATTCTGTAGAATCCATTTTCAAAAAGGCACTTCAAGAGAGAAATTTTTGAATTTATCTATGATTATTTTATTAATTTCATTTTTGGTTGATCTCATTGGGTACAACATTATTCATTATATAGGATGTCTGACAGGTTGATTGTCTTTGAGTGTTCTGTATATATGCCCATGGAGCCGGCTGTAAACATTCCTGGAGATGACCTGAATAAATATATGTCGAAATATTTATATACAAAATTATTTTCGCTAATATTTTAGACTCACCTTCCTGCTGTATAATTAATTGTTCCTAGACTTCTTCAATCATGCCAAATTCAATGCTGAGTTACTCCAGTATGCGGATTAATTCTCTGTGTAATCTCAGAAATTCCAATCCAGAATCCAATCCGTACGCTCATCTTTGGGAATATGCTCCAAGTTGCGAAAATCTGCAACTGTAAAGTGGCGGTCACGCTGGATGCCATATTGGATCTTGGGGCCACAATAGTATCACTTTTCAAGCACACCGATAAAGTGTTGTTTCTTGTCACATACCGAAGTAAATTAAGTTGAATGGGACTATAGAAGCGGCTATGGAAATTGGAATTTAACTGATGATCATGGATGGAGTCAAGGCGATGCGTGTCTCGCCCACACCCACTATGATTATTTTGGCAAATAACAAAATTATGAGGCAACAAAAGGCAGGTTATCGGAAAAAACATCTGCAATTGGGGACTGGTCTATGGCGGACCGACGAATATAACTATACTAGTAATTTGATGATGGTTCATTATGAAAGTCATAGAAATCAGTGAAAGTGTTCCTAATTATTTCAAGTGATTAAGATTATAAGAACATTTAGATACCCAGCGGTACCCCAAAAAGTTAAATTCCAAGATTTACCCAAATACAGACTTAGCTTCCATTTTGCCACCATATCTTAAAACTAGAGTATCTAAAGTTTCATAATTACATCCTTACACCAATATTCGACAGAAATTATAGTTTAGTCAAATTCGGTGTTATAGTTTTACCTACAAAAACTTTGCAAATGGGAAAGCCAACAACATTCAATATTAGACCAATAATTGGAAACGTCCGCTACCAATGTTTGCAGAAATATGATAAATTTTCAATGTTCTGGATAGTAATATTCCAGTGGGACCTGCATATGGCGTATACATATCTCGCTTAGTAGCATTTGCTAGATCCTGTGTTAAATGTGATGATTTTAATCAACGTCACAAAACATTGTTGCAGAAACTTAAAACAGGGCTATTCCACCAAGCGCCTCCACTCAAAGTTTCTCAAATTTGGCGATACATATCGCATGCTGATAGCAAAATACGAACGTAGCGTGCAAGATCTATGGCGCTGCGTTTCGTAACTTGTGTCTAATTCCGCTTAACCCGGGACTAGGGGCCGTATGAACCCATGTACTTCAAGATCCTCATGGTACTCATATGAACAGTCACAATCAAAGCGTGACTGAGGTACATCATTTTTAGATGACGACTCTATAACGAATATTATGGATTAAGAATACTGATCAGCGATACGGATTTGATATTTGGAACATCATGATGTCTTGCCGGCATCATTGAAAACTGTTGACCGCTTCTCTCTTGCAGGAAACAAGCCTATGTTTATGTATACTTTTGTCTTTTTGAATTTGGTGCTAATACTGTTATATGGAAATGGAATAGGTCTTTGGATTATGGACGCGGATATTCTCTAATGGACGACGGCTGGATTATGAATGACGGACTAGACGCTTGTAATCTCCATGCCTCAGATTAAAAATAATGAACCTATTGTTGTTTGCAGAACCCTACCCCAATATTATGAAGCATATGTTTGTGACGAGGGGTACTATTTTTAACCTCCATTTCATAGTTCATACTGACCAAGAGATGAAGTGGCAAACATGAATTTTCTGGAAGTATAAGATACAATCTTTCATTCAGAGGACTCAAACCTTTACTCACAGCGGAGGCAGACAAAATCGGATGGCTGCTAGACTAAAAGCATGGAACCTGTCTTTTACTTTTGACAATGGCCCAGTTAGAGAGATTATATTTACTTATTGGGCTGTTCTTTAGCATACTTAAGATACTATTCATTATGTGGGAATAGCTGACATTGTTAGGGTTGTAGGGGGTGACAAAACGAATTTAGTTTTTGCTTGCAACTTTCTGGGAACTTGCAGCTTTCTTAATCCACAACACTATCTGGAATATTACTACAGACCCGTCTGGCTAATGGATAAGGAATATTTTCTATGGTGCGTCTACGGTGATTAGAAATGAAATGGAGATTAAGCCTCGTTGTCCGTGGTATAGAGGTTTTAAAAAGTAAAACTGCCAACAATCACATGGCTATACAGGAGTTCTCGGGGAGAAGCTTAATATGGGCTGTGTCCCGCTCTTCAACCAGACTATATGTCAAAATCAGTAAATAAAAGTAAATAAATATCTTATAAAAAATGCACGGTACAGCACAATTGCAACTTCGTGTGCCTCTTGGGTTGATGCGCATTCCTGCTTTACTATAAGCTATTTGAGTATTGATGAGTTTCAGGCAATCTAAAATAAAATATCTGGAGAACCGATCGTGGAGAGTGTCTGGAAATTGAATGAGCCGGTAGTGAATGGATTCAAATCTCAAATCATGTGGTTTACTTCTGCATATGCTCGGGGCATCGAAATTGAATATTTTGATATCAATGTTCACTTCACTAGAAAATAACCTTTATATAGTTAATCATTTATTCTTTTGTTTTCATTACACTGGCATACACAAAACAGTTTTCGTTGTTTTTGTATATGATTTGGCATTAGAAGCTATTCATTACTAGCTAGTTCAACATCCAGACAGTTAAGTTAAGTTAACATATGGAGAAAACTATGGCATTGAATTCGAAGGAAATGTGGAAAAGATATATTGATGATTGCGCCATATTCTGACCCTGTGCAAACGAACATGTCGAGTCTTTCATGTACTTCTAAACTCTTAGCATCCACACATATTGTTTACTATAGAACAAAACGATAGCGAGATATCATATTTAGATATGATTATCAAATTTGGGACCTCTATCAGTACTGATATATATGTAAAACCCAAAGATACGCAGGTTTATCTGTACGTCATTTCTAATCACCCTGGACATATCAGAAAAAATATCCCGTACACATTAGCCACACGGGTCTCTATTATTATTTCAGATATTGTTGTCCGAGAGCAGCGATTCATTGAATTGAAATTACTAACCACCACTCATGTCTTCAAATAAACTGTCCGTTTATTAAAGGCAATCGCACGATTGGATAATCAGAGCACCATTACATACATACATACATATTATATGAAAAAATATCTTATATAAATAATGAAAGCATGTAAAGTTAATGAATTCAGGCTCATGCTATATACTATATGAACAAATATATTATACAAGTAATGAAAGCATGCAAAGTAAAAGATTTTCAGGCAGATATGAAAGCATGCAAAGTTAATTATTTCAGGCAAATGGCATGCAGTTAATTGGCGTTAACATAGACATGCATAGGCAACAAAATATACATACGTTGACTTGCGGCATGTGCCTCGTTTATCTGAAATACTTAATTCAAATATCCTGACTATATACAATGAGAATACCTACATGTACTGATTAATATGGTATACCTTGTATACTGACTGAAATACATACATGTACAAATGAATGAGGTATCCGTCAGTAAACCTCACCCACCTCTTGAGGCAACACCGGCCTCGGGAGAATGAAATTCTGCCCATTCACTCGGGTGGGTGGGTGGGAAAACATCAATGGTGTTCTGACTATCCGATCGAAAACTGGTGAGGATCTAATGAATGGTTCCTATTTAAGTACCTATGAAGTGTGAATCATGTGGTCCACGCTTGGGGTGAGTTGAACAGTGCTCAGTAATTAGCCGTTTTGAGGCGTCAAAACAGACCAATTACTAACCACCACTCATGTCTTCAAATAAACTTTCCGTTTATTAAAGGCAATCGCACGATTGGATTATCAGAGCACCATTACATACATACATACTATATGAAAAGATATCTTATATAAATAATGAAAGCATGCAAAGTTAATGATTTCAGGCTCATGCTATATACTATATGAACAAATATATTATACAAGTAATGAAAGCATGCAAAGTAAAAGATTTTCAGGCAGATATGAAAGCATGCAAAGTTAATTATTTCAGGCAAATGGCCTGCAGTTAAGTGGCGTTAACATAGACATGCATAGGCAACAAAATATACATACGTTGACTTGAGGCATGTGCCTCGTTTATCTGAAATACTTAATTCAAATATCCTGACTATGTACAATGAGAATACCTACATGTACTGATTAATATGGTATACCTTGTATACTGACTGAAATACATACCTGTACAAATGAATGAGGTATCCAACAGTAAACCTCACCCGGCAAGCCGCAGGCCCCCCGCCAACCCGAGAAGGTCCGATAGACACCGTGTCACCAGCCCCGGAACCCCCCGAAGGTACCTGCTAAAAGGGAAAATAAGGGCCCCTCTTGAGTAGTACCAGATCCCATGAGCTAAATATCACCCATGTAGGACCTATCGAAGGGGGGCCCGGGGAGGGGGAACGGGGTCTAGGAAGGAAGATGATTAACCACGTGAATGAAGAAGCCCCGCAGTACCCTTATCCCTTCAAGATTAAGGTGGAGCCCTCCATCTCTCGCCGCGAATAATTCCCTTTTTGGCAGCCCTCGGCGTAAAAATGGACGGAAAGTGTTGATGAAGTATAGATGTTTCCTTGCACATCAGCTTTACTGCCCTGTTGAACAAGGTAACCTGATTACCTGTAATGTGGAAGTCTACGGGACGCGGCAGGATGGGTGAAACAACTATCAATAAGGACGGATTTCTTTGCCTGACGAGAGTCAATAAATTACGGAAGTTTGACAGCATTATGGCATTAGAAGACGACCTGACGTCATTGGTGCCCACGTGTATCACGGCATGCGAGTATGCACTAAAATCAATGCGGCAGGCAAGAGTGAAGTGATGGTGGCTCCAGGGAAAGAAAAAATGTATGTGTTGAATAATTAATTGTTGTATATACGACTGGGAGACACGCTAACGAGCTTCGGCTCATTGTGCTCCCACTGATTCAATAAAATATTGTTTAAACCAAAGAAAAATGTCAGTGTGGTGAATATCGGCTAGATACTTGATGATAGAATCCCCCACAATGCACATCCTATTTGCACTGCTTATCTCTGAAAATATGCACGAAAGGCAAATGACGTACCCCCCGCCGAAAACTATGAGAAGAATACAGACCAGGATTCCTGCCCGTTCTATGCACCAGGCCTTTAAGAAATTTCTGCATTTTGGGGTATGTGACTGGAGTTAACCCTGTGTCGTTGGGCAAGGAGAAGGCTGGAGAAGATGTATTCCCTGGTACTAGGTACAGCATGTTTGTATAAGCATTTACGGGGCACAAGGGGGAGCCAGTGATGGCCAGCACAGGAACCCGGAGCTCCCTCTGACCAAACTGGATGGTCTTAGACCATTTCATTAGCACCAACAGAGCGTGATTACTGCAAACGGCATCACCGCGTGTGAGTTGCTTGGTGGCATCAAAGGTGAGAGTGCTATTTGGCACCATGTTTGATTTTCTCACCATTAGAAAGAAACTCAGCAAAAATAGGGCCCAATAAGTGGCATGCTCTGGGGTAGTACAGTCTAATAGCTGATGAAACTCCAGCAGTAGTTCTGGGGAGATTGGCAGGGCTCTCTTTGGTTTATGTAATTTCGTCCTACCCAGGCCCTTCAATAATAAACGGATATCGATCGAGCTCAAATCGGGAGCTTCTAAATCCAAGAGGATATGTATTAGCCTAACTCCACTGAGGTAGTTTTTGATAGATTCTGCCGATTTGAAGCTCCTACTTAAAAACTGGGCGTATAGGCAGATAAGCTCATTGGAAGCCGGGAGAGCAGTGAGTCCGAAATGCTCTATCAGTACTGATATATATGTAAAACCCAAAGATACGCAGGTTTATCTGTACGTCAGTTCTAATCACCCTGGACATATCAGGAAGAATATCCCCGTACACATTAGCCACACGGGTCTCTATTATTATTTCAGATATTGTTGTCCGAGAGCAGCGATTCATTGAATTGAAATCGACTTCATGGGAAGGAAACTATCCGGAAGGCCTTATAGAAAAAAAAAAGATTAGGAAAGCAACCGCTCATCCGCTTAACAATGTCACCGTTTTCCCCATTATCATTAAAACCTAATAATAGTGTGCTGAATAATAGCCCTAGAATGAAAGATATTGTCTCGAACTCAACCATTATCAGCATTAGAAGACAGGCTCCAAGCTCAAAGAAAATTCCGACAAGGGCTCAGATTTCAGACACTCGACTGGATGTACGGGTCTCCAAATATAACAAATATAAAAGTCTGGTGTATGCGTCCTTATGTTATAGGGAACATAACATATTATATCAGTTGCTGATTGCTATATCAGTGTATGGTTGTATCAGATTCATCAGATTGCGTTTTTAAGGTCAAATTCAATTTGTGGTGTGATTCGTTGTTTATTGTCTAAGCTGTTTTCTGTTCAAACCTCGGAAAACAATATAGCGGGCAAATAACTGATTTACGTTCAAGATTAAAAGTACACAGACAGCAGATTAATATTGCGAACCATTGTTTTCAGCCAGTGAATGTAGTTTACACTTAAGTCTTTTAAGTTTTTTTCCTTTTTAGAAAATCCATGAGGGTAATCAGGCTCACGGAGATCCTATTTATTTAATAAATTCGTCTTCACTCAGTGGTAGGCGCAGGTCATTAATCTGTACCTTTCCCACGAATTAGCTTTCATCATAAATTATATAGGTATTATTCCAACTTACACGTTGGTCTTATTAGCTACTCACATTGATCTCACCTGTATAGCTTTAGTAATGTATAGAATGAAGCGATATGCAAGAGGTGGGAAAAATTGACGTCGTCTGGCGTCTAAAAAGCAAATATATGACTCAACAGCAAAGCTTCTCTCGACATCTCACATTCAGATCCGCGAATACGGTGGGAGCTGTGATGACAGATCAGCTGAAGCAAATAACTCGCCTGAAGTTAATGGATGAGCACCGAGGACGTCTGATGGAGTAAACGCCTCAACAGAATACCAGAATACCCAGAAAAACTAACCTGTAATGCCCGACGTCGTACGGCTTGAATTTCCCACCAAGACAATAGACCTACATATATTTGTCGAGGGTGCATTCCACACCTAAATGATGTGCGGCTAAAAACAGGCATGGGTTCGAATCTTCGGCCACAAATTGATGTAAAATCTTTAACAAAAACCCTGTAAAAGTATATATTTTCTAAACGGGCACACCCGTGCCATTATTTCAGAAGACTTGTGAGCTATTGAAATTGAATAGAAAATACGTACAATCCTCCTTAAACCTTCTTCAACTTTTCTGAAAAACTCCATAAAATATATGAAAATGTGTCAAATTCTAACCGCAACCCAGAGAAAACGTATGAAATGATTTTCTTTTTATGTATGTTAAAGTGTTTCCCGTCCAGAGAACAATTTAAAATGGAGAAAAAAACAGGGGGTCGACCTACTCGTTTTTTGTAAAATTTTATCGCCATAAAGGAATCATCATTTTCGCTTCCCGAAAAAGTGCGGATTTTGGCCCGCCAGATATTCAATTCCGGACACGATTGACTCTGTAGTGGCGAGTGGGTGCGATAAACAAGCAATTGTTATATCCTCGTTTGAAGAAATGGTTACGTCCAGCAGGATGATACTATAGATATCAGCTAGTAGAAAGGTAAGAAGAATTACCATGCTGTCAAAATCGGGCGTCCTTCCTTATTATAAAATTAGGGAGGGGCCATTTGTGCGAAACCGTGGCCTAGTGTGGAGTGCACCCTTAAGGCTAGGGTGTTTTCTCAGAAATTCTGTTCTCCAGGCTATGACAATGTAGGAGTGTTTGCGAGTTTCTTGGTATGCGACACTTGCTTGTAGTATGCAGTTTTATCGGATATCCCGCCAATCACTTTCCCCCTACCCCATCTTTGGTTTTGCGACTTTTGCTGAAAAATCACGAGTTTACGAGCTCAATAAGAATATCATAGCATTATGCATTGACCGTGACAATCAGACCGATGTACAAAGATCGGGAGTGGTGACCAGCTTTCGAATGAGGCATCAGGAGCAAAATAAACGCAAAAATAGCTGAAATTCGAGCCAAACTGTCAAGAATTTTTCATTCCGACTTTTCCAAAAGATTGGGGGTTGGGAGTACAAACTTCGAGATAAAAGGGACAAAACCAGAATAATACGCTCTCATTCACTCTAGATCAGGGTGTTGGTGTGATCCGTATTGAAAATTAATCACTTTGACATTCACATTGACAATAATAGAACATACAGGTCACTAATCGTAACATACATGCCTAACCAAGGGGAGGTAATTCTGTATAGGTCTAAATAGCATATATGCAAGGCCAATGCTATCATACCATGTAGTATGCATAGAATCGAAACATTTCTGACTAAGATGAACGATCTTTACGATCCTGTTCCATATCAAGTCATTACAATGTCAGAATAAGCGCTTTTATCGAGTGTAGTGTAGGAGGACATACAATATTTGGCCTACTCGTGTATTATAACCGCGCAATGGAGCCTACATTAAGGGTGCATTCCACACCTAAATGATGTGCGGCTAAAAACAGGCATGGGTTCGAATCTTCGGCCACAAATTGATGTAAAATCTTTAACAAAAACCCTGTAAAAGTATATATTTTCTAAACGGGCACACCCGTGCCATTATTTCAGAAGACTTGTGAGCTATTGAAATTGAATAGAAAATACGTACAATCCTCCTTAAACCTTCTTCAACTTTTCTGAAAAACTCCATAAAATATATGAAAATGTGTCAAATTCTAACCGCAACCCAGAGAAAACGTATGAAATGATTTTCTTTTTATGTATGTTAAAGTGTTTCCCGTCCAGAGAACAATTTAAAATGGAGAAAAAAACAGGGGGTCGACCTACTCGTTTTTTGTAAAATTTTATCGCCATAAAGGAATCATCATTTTCGCTTCCCGAAAAAGTGCGGATTTTGGCCCGCCAGATATTCAATTCCGGACACGATTGACTCTGTAGTGGCGAGTGGGTGCGATAAACAAGCAATTGTTATATCCTCGTTTGAAGAAATGGTTACGTCCAGCAGGATGATACTATAGATATCAGCTAGTAGAAAGGTAAGAAGAATTACCATGCTGTCAAAATCGAGCGTCCTTCCTTATTATAAAATTAGGGAGGGGCCATTTGTGCGAAACCGTGGCCTAGTGTGGAGTGCACCCTTAAGGCTAGGGTGTTTTCTCAGAATTTCTGTTCTCAAGGCTATGACAATCTGGGAGTGTTTGCGAGTTTCTTGGT
>JAVTVY010055403.1:0-31568 GCA_036873755.1 Hanleya hanleyi
TCTGTCAAGATATGTCATCATGAAGTAACATGGCGGACATTGGCCAGAACTTGTCAGCAAAGATGCATAAAAACGGCTAGAACTCCATAAAACAATTATGTCGTCACCTGTCGGCAATTTCTAATGATCTGTACCAAAGACTGATACAATCCATCAAGAAAACCACTGTTAGAATTACTCTGAATTGATCAGGTGAACGTTCTACAGGCATAAAACGAAAATTAGGCCATGGATAACACATTTATATGTTAGGCTTCTGTACTAGAAAAACGATCTCAATAGAACTCTAAATAGAACAAAACAGTACAGCATAAGCTGGTCGTCTCAGCATGCAATACCATCAATATTATACCAGTGAATACACTGTGGATTCTTTTAATCGAACTCCTGGCCTTTTTTCCACCGGACTCTAAAAATAGCGCTTCAGATGCAACTAGAGTCCAATTAAACGTAACAGAGTCTACGTTGAGATAATGCATAGACTGCGCTATTATGCCCTTTAAGGGTGCACTCCAGGGATTCTTCCATTCGGCAAGGAATAGATTATAGTTCCGCTTTTCGGCCACCATTTGTCGTAAAACCTTCAACCCAAATTACTTATATGTATTTATTTTTGGAAAGAGCAGGATTAAATATTATTTTACGACACAGCACTGATGTGTTATAGGAAATTGAATCTCGACCATTCCCCTCTAAGCTTGCTTCATTTTTCCTAGAATACCCCTTAAAAAGTCGAAAAATTGTCAAATTCGGCTCAATTTCCAGAAAAATCTGAAATTGCGATTTCGCTTAAATTTTTATCTCATGTTCCCAGGTTCGGTACCAACTTGTAAAGGCGAAAAAAGTGGGGGTCAACCTGCCCGTTTTTGGTCAGATTTTCTCTCCATTAAAAAGTCCTGATTTTTAGGCACAGCCAAGGGGCATAACCGAGGCAGGACAAACTTTACTCCATGACCATGATCACGGCGCAGACGAAGCCAGCCATCAGTCTGGATATGCTCGTTTGCAGCGTTGATAATGCTGAACAGGATGGTATTATAGATATAAGCTATTAAGAAGACAAGAAGAATTATGATGTAGCAGAACACGGACGGTCTTTCCTATTATGAAATAAGATCGGGGCCATTGCTACGAAACAGTGGAGGACAACCCTATATTCCTTGTAAAAACGCCACTATGTACCGTAGGTCGTCAATCAGCGACACTGTGCTCCCTCTCATGTCCGCGCCACTATTCAATACAAGCATTCTGAGAACCCCAACATCTCGCCTTGCGGGGTCATCCGCCGAAGCTGCAGCAGTATTGAAAGCATACATGTAGAGCAAACAATAACGTCTGAAATAGGTGATGTGGTACAGACAATTATGTCTGGAATAGATTATCTGGTACAGACAATAACATCATTCCCATGTGGGATTAACGGCATATAAGTTAATCCCATGTAGGATGGATAGGTCAGTGCCGTGGGATTACTGCTGCATAGGGTAGTCCAGTGTGACATTACTGCTGGATAGGTCAGTCTCATGTGAGATTACTGCTGGAGAGGCGTCCTGTGTAGGATTACTGCTGGATGGACCAGTCCCGTGTGTTATTACTGATGGCTAGACCAGTCCCCTGTGGGATTACTGCTGGATAGTCCAGTCTCAAGTGGGATTACTGCTGGATAGGCCGGTCCTGTCTGGGATTACTGCTGGATAGATGAGTCTCGCATGGGATTAATACTGGATAGGACAGTCCCGTGTGGGATTACTGCTGCATAGGCAGTCCAGTGTGGGATTACTGCTGCATACGGCAATCCTGTGTGGGATTACGGCTGGGAAGCCCAGTCCTGTGTGGGATTACTGGTGGATAGGCTAAACCTGTGTGGGATTACAGCGGGATAGGTCAGTCCCATGTAGGATTATGGCTGGATAGGTCAGTGCCATGTGGGATTACTGTTGCATATTGCAGTCCAGTGTCATATTACTTGTGGATACATTGTAGTTCAGTCCCGTGTGAGATTACTGCTGCATAGGCCAGTCCCGTGTGGGATTACTGCTGGATAAGCCAGTCCCATGTGGGATTACTGCTGGATAGGCCAGTCCGGTCTGGGATTACTGCTGGATAGGTCAGTCCCGTGTGGCATTACTGCTGGATAGGCCAGTGCCATTTGGAATTACTGCTGGATAGGTCATCCTGTGTTGGATTAATGCTGGATAGGCCAGTCCAGTGTGGGATTACTGCGGGACAGCCCTGACCTAGGAAAACATGAAACATGTCCACCAAATTTTATAATCATGTACAGATCTACATGTAAATTTTTGCCCAACAAAAAACTTATCAATGGAAACGTACAAAGTCTAAACTGCAATAATTAGGAGAAAAATTCATATTAACCTCACCTGGCCTGGAGGGGGGGGGGGCGAAATGGCCCCCCTACCAAACTTCCTGCGCTATCTCCGGAACGACAAAAAACAGAGAGCTGAAACTCCGTGACTTTATAGTTTATCATATTGAGGTCATCTTGAGCCTATTTGCATGACCCCCTGACGAGAGGATCATGGGTAAATTCAAGATGGCGGCCATGTGTGGTCTCAGAAAAGTGATGTTTTCGTCATATTTCTTCAAAATTTCTGCTTTTCTACGATGAAAAGTGGCCAAAAAATATCTTCGTTCACATCACATTAATATTTACTAATTTATCATGCTATTTTTGCGGAGAAATTGCATAAATAAAAAATTCGAAAAATCTTACCGGAAAATCGACCAAAAAAATGCCGTTTTTGGAAATGACGTAACTGTGACGTCATCATGGCGGCCATCTTGGTTTTTTTTTACATTTTCTGGTAGAGCTTGACCCAAGGGTATAGTGTGGTAAGTTTCAGCTCCCTGGCTCAAGGGGTAAGAAACAGAATTAGGGGGGGGACCGACCCCCCCACCAGGCCACGACAGGTCCCAAAAAGCCCAGGCCAGATAGGGTTAATGTCATATTTCTTAAATAGCACATCCTCAAATCACATTGAACTTGGGTAGCAAGTGTCAAACTCATCCAATGAAAGCTGACAGCTTCAGAAAACTTTCCATGTACAGGTGTACATGTATATACATGTACATTATCATTGGCAAATTACTTAGACAAAACCCTAAAAATTCGAACAAAAAGTAATATTTCATCTCCTAAATAGCACAGGTACATCCTCTAATCATAAGAAACATGTGTACCAAGTTTCATAATCATTCAATGACAGCTGACAACTGCAGCAAACTGTGATGCACAGATGTACATGTGCACTTCAGCTAAACGCAAAACTCTTATCATTTGCCATAATTTGGAGAAAAATTAATGTTTCACCTCAAAAATAGCACACGTACATCCTCTAATCATAAGAAACAAGTGTACCAAGTTTCGTAATCATCCAAGGAGAGCTGACAACTGCAGCAAACTTACTAAGTACAGATGTACATGTGCACTTCAGCTAAACGCAAATGTCTAACATAGGGATTTTAACATTGGAGCACCCCAGGGGTAGTACCCCCAGGTGGAATACCCACCCCCCATATTTTTGTTATTTTTTAATATTTTTTCTAAATTTTCTAGATTTTTTAAATTTGCTAAACCAAAAACCTTATCATTTCCAGGCAGGGGACACCGACACCGACGACGACATCCTCTTTCCCCCCTCACAATATCTCCCCTTTACTTCGTAAGGCGAGATAAAAATGTACATGTTATCCGATTTTTTACAGGAAACGGGTATGGAGAATGTGGGGACGTGGAGAGTAGGATGAAAACTGCAAGTCATGGCGCTGTAGGGTGTGGGCTCTGCTTGTGTGATTTTATTGGAAGTGCTCTTCCGAAAACGTGGTTGGCCTTGACAAGGATCGTTAGGAGGTCCTGAAATGGACCGTTGAGGATGGATGTTCATTTGGTCAGCTGAAAGAGCTTCATATGCAGCTGGCAGAGGTTGATGCTCAGCACAGGGACGTCCTCAGGTAGACCATATATTTTCTGAAGGGGTAATTCATATCGTCGACCATGCCTCTCTGTTTCCCTCAAAAGGATATTAAGCATGCGTCCACCCGAACCGAGGTTAAGTCTACCCCTCTGAAATGGACAGCGCTACCGCCGCTGAACACAATGGGGAGGGCATTTCAAACCCGAAAAGAACAAGTGAACACCGCGGTTGGCATTTTAGCCCACTGGGAATTTTGTTTGATTTTTACGCCGAAATCGTGTAGCTGATCGCTCAACACGAACACCCAAAGAACGGGCCACCGCAGATAATGCGTTAACCAAACAGCGTCCCCGACCATCACCACCCAAGCGAACCAGAGGCTCGAGCCCGTACAACCCCGATAAGAGACATCCAGCACTAGTCGGACATAGCACTTATTACTAATATTATATGGGATCTCCCATCCTCCGTCCCGGACCCAGAATCCGGGCTACAGCCAGTCAACACCATGGAGCAACACCATGGAGCAACACTTGGGTAAGACGATCGAGCGTGTCCATACCTCGCCGACATCATCGACAAGACAGCGTCGGGTCGGGTGTAAGACGGATCATTTGGACAATACCGACCACAACAGAGGACAAAAACTCAACTCCTGGAAGCTCACTTTCAATATCCGTTCACCTGTCAGGCAAACTAATTTTGTTCAACGCCTCATCCGACAGGTCACCACCCGGTAACGGGGAGTAGCGGTATGCGTATTGGACGATATTGAGGACCCGAGGTACAACACACATCGAACAGAAACAGGAGTTTCAGTTGATTCTGGAAGAGCTCCGCGTTGACCCCACTCATCATCCGAACGCATGGCACAATCATACGTAGAAACTTCTGCTCATAGCCATGCGGTAACGGGTGATATCTGAGTGTAATAGGGCGTTTCCCAAATGGTCACATGCGATTGGTCCCGTGAGACCCGACATCGGCGCAATCACATTCATAAAATGAAGACACACCTTCAGAAAGCGATCGATTGAAATGATCTCTTGGTGGGCCTCGAAGTGCCCCCATCACAAAATAAAAATCATATCATTTTCCTGTGAACTGCCGCCGATTTTATTTTTTTCTAATATGTTAGGCCGTTTGTAATATGATTTTTCTTAAGAAAACCAAAGAAGCATGCTCCATTAGAGTGAGAAATAAAATAGCTAATTCGCACAACTTCGGTTTGGTCTCCCACAGTCTTGCGCCTCGAGCACTAAAGTGCAATCGACATGTCTCACATCTGAGATTCCCAGGTCAAAATATTTGAATTCGGATAATTTCATTGGCTCGTTTAAATAGAGCGGACATGTGACTTGATGCTTGGGGAAGCTGACATGGGACGAAACACACGGAGAACGAAGACATTGAGCTAAGGGTAGTGTTAAGTGGAACGTGAAATGCCCTTAGCAAGCTAAGATGACCCCACTTTGCAGCAGCTGTTAGGACTCCAGTTCGAAGGCTACGTCAGACCCGCCGCCATGCGAACCAAAACCGTGATGGATCTGAACGTCGTCTTGTACGGGCTTTACCTCTAGTCGGATGGGGTCAGAGACGTCAATGTCCAACTATTACGAGTATGTCAGGTGACAGGTCAATATGTTTGTGGTCCGTACTGAAGACCCAGACCAGCGCCGAAGAGGGCCAAAAGATCAAACATCTGCCCCCTCAACCATCACGAGCACGGGCCTTATGAAGTTTACAGTCACCAACACTGATACGACCTACGTCAATTTAGCTGCAATATATGCCCATGAAAAGACCCCGCACCTCCATCCGGCAGAGGTAAAAATCAATGCTTTAACAAAATGTTAGAAAAGTAAAATATCTTTTTTTATTCACAAAGGCAGCTTGCTAATCAATTACATGTGTTAACTGAACTCGTGGGGTTATATTAGAACATAATCATTCACCCTCTTTCAAGAACAGACTTAATAGTTCTGTGTAAAGGAAAAGTTGTATTCTTGTCACAAGTCGCTTGCCAATCATCTGAATTAAGGGAAAAGGTCATAGCTCCTCCAAATCCACTCTCTTTGATCCACTGACTCTGCAAAAACAAAAGAGATGCTAATTCAATGTCATCAATGACTTCGATATTTAATCCATCGATAGAAGGCTGAAGTCCTATTCAGAATTTATCCGGCATCGAGGTGAATGATATGAAATTCGGTTATTTATAATGAACACTAGTAAGACCAATAAACAAAGTAGAGAATTCCACCTTGATAGGTCTACATAATACGTGGAAATATATTATTAGAATATTGTTACTTACTTTGAATAGCACACTGTCGATATCGTCATAAGTTACCCAGGTCTGATCATGATAAAGATATGGAACCATGCTCTCATCGTCAAATACTCTGAGGAAGTTCTGTCGGATCATCTTGCAGGCCTGCAAATGTTAAATCCACAACGTTACGTAACAGCCGCATGTCAACAACAATACTCTTCTATTTGACTGGATATAATATTGGATTTTGGGCCTTGTATATGAATTTAGACAGGTATGACCCTGCGCACTGGAGCTATATTGTGCTTTCAATTATTCATAATTAATGACAGCAATTAGACCTATGCCAAATGGCAACACATGTCATGTGACGTCATGCCATTTACCCAACGCTCGAATCCATTTCTACCCTGTTCTGACATTCCCATATGTTGTAACCTTCACCTTCAACCGCATATCTATGCCGCTATTTCTGTTCCTGGCATATGTAGTGGTGAGAGCGGTTCCATCTCACATCATATGTGGTCGGCCGCAAAGATAAAGCCAGAAATAAATATTCCTATCTGGGATCAAAATTCTCATCACAAATTCAATTTTGATATTTTCGTCTTTGACAAACCTATATAATTCCCATTATCAAAACGCCAAAACCTGCGCCAAATTGACACTATTATTAGGTAATGTTTCATTGCATAGGAACTTGCTTTCTGTAGGAAGAACTGATTAGGAATATATCTGAAGAATCAATTTATTACCAACACTGAATACATAGGACTTTTTTCACGTGGAAACAATTCGTACATATTACACTCGTACTAGTGAACTTTACGACTATACTTACTTCGGGATAGTTAACAGTGAGTATTTTCCCAGACGCAGGATCTCCAACTTGATGGTACTGAGGCAGATCAAGATGGAAGGCGTACCCGTATGTAGGTATACCCACCATCACCTTTGTCTTGTTCATGCCCAGTGACACCCAGTAATTGGCCGCAAACGCCTGGAATAGAAGAGACATGGTCATTATTAACTCAAAAAAAGAGAACAGAAATAAAGGGACGAATTTTCAATATCGTCAGAAGCAAATGAACTAGAAGTGTATATCATTAGATTAGACAAGCCAGACAGCACTGGCACTCGGCAAACCCTCTACGCCACTAGCCCGTTGCACATCTTCTACACACTCAAGACGAAATGCAAAGTTGCCACGTGGGGGATCATGGACGTGACTAATTATGTACATTTCATAGGCCGAGCATTTGAATTCCAGCAGCAGCTGATCTCCCGTGATGCATCACTCGATTTCTGTTTTGAATCTGCACGAACACGTCACGAACCAATCTTACTGCGCAACTACGTCACATCATGTGGCCCTCCAGCTTAGGGCAGCATGGTTTACCATATCATGTTTGTCTGGCACAGGAGGTAGATTAAATTACCAAACAGATTAGGCTCTCTGAGGATCCATTGTGATCAGTGTCTGTAGAGCCTAATTTTCAAAATTCGAAATTCAATTTTTTTTTGTAGTTTTGGTTAGGTTGGGATTGGGGTTTTGTTGGGGTATGTTTGTTTGGGTCATCGTCGCCGTTTGACCAATAAGGTTAGGTGCGACGTTAAAATTCAAACAACCAACCACATCATGTGTTATAAGCAGAGAGATGGTGGCCAGTAGTAAGAAGACCTGAAATTCTGTCGTAAAAATGATGGTGAAAAAAATGATGGTGAGGAGTCACGTGGTGTGACGTCACATCCGGTCACGTGACATACGAGTCAAAGGTTACATCCGGATCACTTCCTGTGACGTCACTTCCGATGACGTGACGGCCCAGCAAGAGTGATCTCCCCCTACAGAAGACTCCAGTGACTCCCAATGTTAATCTATACCGGGAATGCATATATGGGATAGGGGTGGTCATTTTTTTTTTCTTGCGGATTTTACTGTGGGGTGTGGTATCTTGTTTTCTTCATCTCGCGATGTAGAACACGATGGGAGGGGTCTCGAAGCCATGCGGTCTGGTCTGTTAGATCAATACTGGTGCAGTGAACGATGCTGGTCCCACTGGGAAACCCACTCCTGGACATTTGCGGTATGGGTTATGGCCCCTTGTTTTCTTCATCTCGGGCTGTAGAACACGATGAGAGGGGTCTCGAGGCCATGAGATGAAATTTGTTGAAAAGTTACCGTGTGCACGCGCACTGGGCAAATAGCGCTGGGGTGGACGTTTTGGGGTCTAGGTGGACCACTATTGATTCGATTGGGTCGTCTGAGGTATCAGTGTGAAGCACATGTAGGCGAGCGTCCAACTGAATGGGTGTGGGGTGGGAATATCGTCTATCTGCGCATGCGTAGTAAAGAGAAGGGTATTCGAATGGACGTTTTGGGGTCGCGGTGGATCAATAGTTGTCCGAATGGGTCGTGGGAGGTGTCATCGTGAAACTCTCGTGGGGGACCATCCGCTTGGACTAGTGTGTCGTTCGTTTGCAAGATTCTGCGCATGCGCAGTTTGGCCGTAGTATAGAAAGCACGCATTTTGGAAGTTCGTGGGTGTGTTGAGTGATTGAGGGACCATCCGTGGTCCAAATGGACTGTGTGGGGTGTCATCTTGAAGCTCTCGTGATGTAGACTACGACTTGAGGGATGTCAACTTCATCTGTGACGTCATCAGTAGGAGTAGTAGCCAAAGTGGGCATATTGGGGGTGTGAAGGAAGGTGTTTGGGGTAGAGATGGACCATCCGTGGTCCAAATGTGGAGTGTCATCTTGTAGCTCTCTGCATGTAGACGACGCATGGTATGGTTTTTGTTGGAAGTCGCATCGTGCTACTCATGCGCAGTTGGGCAGTAATAACGAAAGATGTCATTTTGGGCATGGGCAATGACATGTTTGGGCAATCAAGGGACCCATATTTGGTCCAAATGGACCGGTTGGGGTATCCCAGTGAAGCTTTCGTGGGAATATGTTTGCCCTTCTGGGAAAACCCCGGTTCTATTTATAGATCACTTGGGAATAGTAGAGAAAGGGGAGTTTCCGAGGTGCAATGGAGTGCGTTTGGAGGAGATAAGGGCCTTTTTCCATTCCAGTGAGTGAGTGAGTGAGTGAGTGATTGTGGTGGTGGTGGTGGTGGTGTGTGGTGGTGGTGGTGTGTGGTGGTGGTGGTGGTGGTGGTCGCCGTTGTGATGGTGGTGTCTGTACCTATAGGGATTAACACGTGTCCCTCCTCAGTCTATGAGTGAGTGAGTGAGTGAGTGAGTGAGGCGTGCCCAACGCCTGTATAAACGCATGGACGCACTAACGATGGTGTGTGTGTTTTTGTGTGTGTGTGTATGCGTATGTGTGAGTGAGTGAGTGTGAGTGAGTGAGTGAGTGGTCAAATAAGGTTGTGTGTACATCATTAGTCTCAGTCTGTGTCCACCCCTTGCATCTTAATACTATGATACAGATGAGAGAACAACAACAACAAGGATGACCGGGATCGTATTGTGCATGCAGCTATTAATAGTTATGCTGCGATAATCGAAGACGCCGGACAGGATAGCTTACAACAGGCGTACATCCAAATGTGCCCCTGCATCAGGAAAACATCAGGTATAGCCTGCTGCCGCTTGAAATGAAAGGCGATCCCACGCACAGGTCCATAATGAAGACCAAGCATCACTTGGAAGAGGATATGGGGTTACCACCAACCGAGGCCCAGGAAAATGCGATCAGATTGCACAAACAACTGTTTGAGGACATGCTGCCTCAACGGTATCCTGGATGCCCGACGACGCTTAGATTACACCGAACAAAGACTTTCTAAAAAGACGGCTTCTGATTGGACAAGAGCATAAGAGAATTGTAAACATACCCAACGCGGCTCCCCAGCGTGGGTATGATGTGCTGGAGGGGAGAATAAAATGATTGACCGGTCATCCTTGTTGTTGTTGTTCTCTCATCTGTATCATGGTATTAAGACGCAAGGGTTGGACACAGACTGAGGCTAATGGTGTACACACGACCTTATTTGACCACTCACTCACTCACGCACACGCATACACACACACGCACACTCACACTTACACACACACCATCGTTAGTGCGTCCCTGCGTTTAATATACAGGCGTTGGGTACTCCCCACGGGCGTTGGGCACGCCTCACTCACTCACTCATGGACTGATGAGGGGCACGTGTTAATCCCTATAGGTACAGACACCACAACCACGGCGACCACCACCACCACCGCCACACACCACCACCACCACACACCACCACCACCACCACAATCACTCACTCACTCACTCACTCACTCACAGGTAGCTCTACCAGGGAGCCGGATGGAAAAAGGCTCCTCCAAACGCACTCCATTGCACCTCGGAAACTCCCCTTTCTCCACTACTCCCAAGTGATCTATAAATAGAACAGTGGTTTTCCCAGAAAATTCCCAGAAGGGCAAATATGTTCACACGAAATCTTCACTAGGATACCCCAACCAGTCCATTTGAACCAAAGATTGCCCACACATGTCATTGCCTACGCCCAAAATGACATCTTTCGTTACTACTGCCCAACTGCGCATGAGTAGCACGATGCGACTTCCAACAAAACCCATACCATGCGTCGTCTACATGCAGAGCGCTACAAGATGACACACAACACGGTCCATTTGGACAACGGATGGTCCATCTCTACCCCAAACACCTTCCTTCACACCCCCGAAATACCCACTTTGGCTACTACTCCTACTGATGACGTCACAGATGACGTGGACATCCCTCAAGTCGTGGTCTACACCACGAGAGCTTCAAGATGACACCCCAAACGATCCACTTGAACCAAAGATTGCCCAAACATGTCATTGCCTACGCTCAAAATGACATCTTTCGTTACTACTGCCCAACTGCGCATGAGTAGCACGATGCGACTTCCAACAAAAACCATACCATGCGTCGTCTACATGCAGAGAGCTACAAGATGACACCCCACACGGTCCATTTGGACAACGGATGGTCCATTTCTACCCCAAAAACCTTCCTTCACACCCCCAAAATGCCCACTTTGGCTACTACTCCTACTGATGACGTCACCAATGCTCTCTAGCTGGTCTGATCGAAGGTTGCGGGCTTCTACCTGATTTGCTTCTGATAGCGTATATTCACATCAAATGGTAATTCCAAGGTTTTAGGTTCCGTACATCATTCATATCATCCAGTTCATCTCCACCATTCAGCCGAGCCATGTGTTCCAGTCTAGATGCATACTGATAGGTATGTTTACTAAGCGTTTATTTCATTGTCTACAGGATGGGTTATCCGCTGAAATATTTCGGGGCGATTGTGGTCAGCGGCTCGCGGCTGTTGACGAGAAATATCCGCGCGAACACAATATTGCGTGACACATGCTGCCAGCGGGGTTTCATGTTTGGAGTTGTATGCTCCGGCGTGGTAGGTTGTCCTCGGATTACCTTTCAATGTGTCAACGAGATTTTTTGCCGCCACGTTTGCCGACACAGGTATACACACGCTCACGTGTTTTCTCTCAATGAAAGCGCCAATTAGAAATTCGCTTACTGTATTGACCGTTCTGGCGTACGATTGCTGGACACTTCGGGGGAACAAAGGGCTGTTGAATCCGGTTTGTAGAGGAAAACCGAGGAAATCATAGGACATCATGTTGATAAAATCAACAGACCTAGAAATAATAAACATATTTTATCAGTTACATAATAAATACCGATATCAGCACAGCATAGTAGCATACATGTACACTAACATCATACGTTATATTTAATGTTTTGTATGAACATCGTGATAACTTTTGATCCTTTCCATTGTCGTGATAAAATGGGGAGAACCGGAGAGATAGCAAAGTAGTGCAGCTACGCCGTCATAGAGAAAAACTCGAAGAGAATTGTGTCCAGAGCAACACATATATCCCGCGCCCTGCACCGCTTCCATGAGCTGGGCCGTTGAGCCCAACAGCTCAGAAGAAATACGTGGAAGAGTTCATCTACTTCTGCTTATACAGTTGCTGGGAAGCAATAGAAACTTGATAATGTGGTGTCTAGCACTGTAATTGCACTTGGTTGTCTTTATTGCACCAATGTAAGCATTCTGTCTGTGTCTTGTGTGCTGTCCTCAGTTGTTTAGAGGGTGGATGGCTGGTGGCTGGTGTCTAGTTTCGTGTTGCTTCAAAGATTCGCTTCTTCGAAGAAACAGGAACGCCACTTGAATGGGTGGTGCTTCGTTGGTTCGTCGCGATATGACTGAAATGTTGTTGAAATCGAAGTTAAATCCAATTCACTCATTCACTCCCTCTTAACAGTTGAACTGAAGAAGCCTACTGATTAAAAGTCGCGACGGCCGTAAAATGTGGCATCGTTTTGTGACATTTTAAATATTACATATTTCTAATATATGAATAGTCGATGGGCGACAACTGTACTAACTTACTGAGTGCTGTTATTGGATCAACTCGATAGGTGGGCTGCATTTGATGTACCAAGGTTTTGTAGAACGTCCAGTGAGACGAGGGATATATTTGTACTTTTGAGGGGCTCAAAATCATCAGTAGTATGTAGCGCGCATCTAAGGGTATTTGCTCGTCACTGCGCATGCGCGAAAAACCGAAAGCGGCCTGCGCAGGTGTTCTGCGCAAGTGTGACGTCATGTGTGACGTCACTTCCGGTCACGTGGCCTTAGGGGGATGTATTCCTCCGCGGTGATGCTGTCTGACGGTGATGCGGTCGTGGGGAGAAGCCTCCGCCGACAGAAAGTAGTCCCAAATACGCGGGTTTTCGTGAGAATCATCTGGAATGTTCGGCAATCTTCAGGGGCGAGAGGGGCCCCTAGTGGACCGATTGGGTCGGGTGCGGTGTTAAAGTGAAGCGCTCCTGCAGGCGATCAAGTCATGGGTGGGTGCATGTAAATTGAGGATTTGTCCCCGAAAATATAAAAAGCGAAACACAAACTTTACCCCTACAATAGGGGAAAACCCCTATCAACCATGTTCAAAAGGGCGAATATCGCGGCCTGCTTATCAAGTCATGGGTGGGTGCATGTAAAATCAGGATTTGTCCCCGAAAATATAAAAAGCGGAACACGGACTTTACCTCTACAATAGGGGCCTGATTCCCACATTTGCATCTATACGGGAAAATGCCTGTATAGGGTATGGGAGTGGTCATTTTTTGTGTGGATTTTACTATGGGTTGTTTGGTCTTGTTTTTGACGTCTCGCCACGAAAAACACGATGGGAAGGGTCTCGCGGTTAAGCGGTGAAATTTTTCAAAGGTCTGGATAGGCCCATAGTCCCATACTGGCTCAGGGGGATAGGTCCATACTGGGCAATTCACACATGTTCATTGCGGTATGGGTTGTTTGGTCTTGTTTTTCTCGTCTCGAGCTGTAGAACACGATGGGAGGGGTCTCGAAGTTAAGCGGTGAACTTTGTCGAAAAGTTCACGGAGGTCTGGATAGGCACATACTGGCTCAGGGAGATAGGTCCATACCGGGCAATTCACACATGTTCATTGCGGTATGGGTTGTTTTGTCTTGTTTTTCACGTCTCACCACGTAGAACACGATGGGAGGGGTCTCAAAGTTAAGCGGTGAATTTTTCTAGTATATAAAACACGGATAGAGCCTTATTGACCTTTGACCTCTGAGTGCACTCTATCCCATGATGCATCACTTCCGTAATGACGTCATGTGTGACGTCACTTCCGGTGCGACTCGATCGGGCGTGGCCTTGGAGCGGGCACCTCTTCAACATCCGGGTTTTCCTCGGCCCGCATGCGCGGGCGAATTTCGGGTCAAAAGCTCAAAGGTCACATCCAGGTCAAAAGGTCAAAGGTCCCCTTCCGGCAATGTTCGGCCCTCTCTGGGTCAATAGATAGCCTTTATCCGCCCTCCCGAAGCACCCATGGAATGCACAGGGTCCCCGACAACATCGCCAGCACCATGCTCATGTTAAATAGCCAGTAGGGAACCCTCAGTTTTCCACAGAACCGTATTGGCACGACAAAATACATGAAACCATGGAACTTATAGTAATAAACTTAATCTATAGGTGATGGACGAGTCTTCACTCGCCGTCTTCCTGGTCTTTACCCGCACCTCGAACCTCTATAGATTTTTCACTCCACCTGTTGCTCTTGTCACTTGCCATCTTCCTTTCTCGTCAAAATTTTTGTGCTGGAATGCCCGTTCTTAACCTAGACCAAATCATGTACTTGGTCTGTGGGCTGATTTCATTGGCTCTCTATTTTACTGCAGTGCTCTTGCTTTGTTTTCTGGACATTCATTGGTTACATTTGGCCCTATCCTAGGCCACTGATTGGCTACTTGCTCAGCCCATTCATTGACTGGCCAGTTTGGTTAAAATTCGAATCCTACAAGTTTGTTCAAGCATTGGGAATTCGCGGCCACTTGTTTTATGCTTACACAGAAAACACACAAGACAGGGTGTTTTGGTGATCTCTCATTTTGTTTTTTATTCAACAATAAATAACAACAACAACGTGAGAACAACCACGTGAAAACTCAAGCCCAGAACAGGGGCTTTGTACATTGAAATCGATAGAACTTAAGCCCAGAACGGGGCTTGTACATTGAAATGATCGGCGACCCAGTCATATATGAGTACATTTCGGTCCTCGGCCTTGGGGTGCACTCCAGGGATTCTTCCATTCGGCATGGAATAGACTATGGGTCCGTTTTTCGGCCACCAGTTGTCGTAAAACCTTCAACCCAAATCACTTATATGTATATATTTTCTGAAAGAGCATGATGAAACTATTATTTTAAGATATAACACTGTTATGTTATAGAAAAATTAAACTCGAACATTCTCCTCCATGCTTGCTTCATTTTTCCAAGAAACCCCCTTAAAAATGTCGAAAAATGGTCAAAGTCGGCTGAATTTCCAGAAAAAAATCTGTAAGAGCGATTTCAATTAAACTTCTTACTCACGTTCCCTGGTCCGGTCTCAACTTAAAAAGGCAAACAAAAGTGGGTGTCAACCTGCCCGTTTTTTGTCAGATTTTCTTCCCGTAATTGAGTCCCGATTTTTAGGCACACCCAAGGGGCATAACTGAGGCAGGACAAACTTTACTCCATGATCCCGATCAGCGTGTAGACGAAGCCAGCACTCGATTTGTACGTACTCGTTTGCAGCGTTGATAATGCTGAATAGGATGGTATTATAGATATAAGCTATTAAGAAGACAAGAAGACTTATGATGTAGCAGAACAAGGGCAGTCTATCATATTATGAAATTAGACCGGGGCCATTACTATGAAACTGTGGAGGGCCACCTTAAGGGCCAGGGTGTTTTTTCCGAAATTAATTATTCACATTTATCGTCATCTGCGAGTGTTTGCGAGTATGGCGGTATACAACACTTGCCAGTTATACATATTATTGTTGGAAATCCGACTGATAACATTCCCCCTACCCCATCTTTGTTTTGATCACTTTTGCCAACTCTAGCAGGATTTTCGATAACGAAACTCAAAATTAACCCATTTACTCTCAATAATGGACATCCATTCGGCAATATGAAGGCCGTGGTTGCTTTTCCGCTTTCCAATGATACCAGGAACGGGGGAAAAACGCAAATAAGAGATGTAACCAAGTCAAATTATTGGTAATTTTGCAGTAAATTTTGTCCAAGAAACATGGGAAATACTTCAGAAACCTGAGAAATAATTCGTAAAACCTCAATAATATACATCCATTCCATCCTTTATGAACTGTAAATGGGTTCTCTTGTAAAGAAAATTTACACTGGCAAATTTATATCATTCTGATAGGACCTCGTTCTGCCATAATATCCACCGAAATCTCATTCCAGGGGGAGATAACTCCTGTATAGAATACAGTATACAATAACCTCAATAGTATACTAATGGACACACTGTGAGTTATTTTAATCGAACTGCTGGTCTTCTTTCCACCTGCTTCCGAAAATAGCGCTTCAGGTGTAACTAGGCAGTCAAAATTAAACAGTCTGGCGTAATGACACATCTCCGCTCGGTAACGGAGTCTACATTGAGATAATGCATAGACTCCACTATTATACCTTAAAGGGTGCACTCCAGGGATTCTTCCATTCGGCATGGAATAGACTATGGGTCCGTTTTTCGGCCACCAGTTGTCGTAAAACCTTCAACCCAAATCACTTATATGTATATATTTTCTGAAAGAGCATGATGAAACTATTATTTTAAGATATAACACTGCTATGTTATAGAAAAATTAAACTCGAACATTCTCCTCCATGCTTGCTTCATTTTTCCTAGAAAACCCCTTAAAAATGTCGAAAAATGGTCAAATTCGGCTCAATTTCCAGAAAAATCTGTAAGAGCGATTTCAATTAAACTTCTTACTCACGTTCCCTGGTCCGGTCTCAACTTAAAAAGGCAAACAAAAGTGGGTGTCAACCTGCTCGTTTTTTGTCAGATTTTCTTCCCGTAAATGAGTCCCGATTTTTAGGCACACCCAAGGGGCATAACTGAGGCAGGACAAACTTTACTCCATGATCCCGATCAGCGTGTAGACGAAGCCAGCACTCGATTTGTACGTACTCGTTTGCAGCGTTGATAACGCTGAATAGGATGGTATTATAGATATAAGCTATTAAGAAGACAAGAAGACTTATGATGTAGCAGAACAAGGGCAGTCTATCGTATTATGAAATTAGACCGGGGTCATTACTATGAAACTGTGGAGGCCCACCTTGGGGTACTCGTCAAACATTTGTACTATGGTACATGTAGATAAGGTTCTTCCTCGACATCGATGGTACAGGTAAAACAAGCAATATTGTCCGCACATGCTACTGGTCAGGCTTTGCAACGTTTGACTGTTCCCACACCACGTCTCTGTGCCTTGATCCATGAAGTCTGTTAAATCGGGATGATGGGGTGGCCGGCCGTACGGGTCAAAGTATTCGCCCTGCTGTTCTGTCAAGTACACGGTCACCCAATGTTCACCGGGCCGATCGATCGGGTCTGTGTTGAGAACGTAAGCAGCAGGATACACACGATCTAAATGGAACACATCTCGGGCGAACAACCCTTGAAATATCATACGTGTCCCTGGGTCATTCTCCAGCACGGTGGTTATCTGGTCTGTATCCATGTTAGGTGGCAAAGTCACACAGGACGTTGCGCGCTTGAATGATGTTGTCAAACTCGGCGTAGCAGATCACATTGACGGTGCCCCGGAGGGCTCGTGCAAAGTGGATTTCCAACCGTAAATTGCCTGCTTGGCGAGGGCCAGCTGATGGTCGTTCTCTAAGGTGGGGGTCAGATCGAAAGAGAACAACGTGTATCCGTTCGCGTAGTCCTCCCGACTGACCACATTCCCTTCGTCCTGGTTTGACCGGTCGCTGTAAACAGGCTCTGATAGGCTCGAATGAAATTCCCGAGCCCAAAGCTCGGTGTTAAGGACGTGGCTGGAACTTGTTGTCCGTCCATATGCAGGGCCACAAAATTGATGCCGAAATGTTTAAAGTCAAACGGGTTATCTGGGTAGGCTCCGCTGAAACTGGTATTTTCCACACAGGCCAGGATCAATCGCTTGGGTAGTTCCCCCAGGAACAGGTATTCTATGTTGGCGCTCATATTTCCAGCAGGCACAGAGAACACTTTGGTTTGCACACGTCGGATAGGGTACTGGCCTGGTGGTGAGACGTGAAAAACAAGACCAAACAACCCATACCGCAATAACATGTGTGAATTGCCCAGTATGGATCTATCTCCCTGAGCCAGTATGGTCCTATCCAGACCTCCGTGAACTTTTCGAAAAAGTTCACCGCTTAACTTCGCAACCCCTCCCATCGTGTTGTACGTGGTGAGACGAGACAAACAAGACCAAACAACCCATACCGCAATGAACATGTGTGAATTGCCCAGTATGGACCTATCCAGACCTCTGTGAACTTTTCGAAAAAATTCTCCGCTTAACTTCGAGACCCCTCCCATCGTGTTCAACAGCCCGAGATGAGAAAAACAAGACCAAACAACCCATACCGCAATGAACATGTGTGAATTTCCCAGTATGGACCTATGGACCTGAGCCAGTATGGGCCTATGGGCCTATCCAGACCTCCGTGAAGTTTTCGTAAAAATTTCACCGCTTAACTTCGAGACCCTTCCCATCGTATTTTTCGTGGTGAGACGTGAAAACCCATAGTAAAATCGACAAAAAATGACCACCCCATACCCCATACAGGCATTTTCCCATATAGATGCAAAGGTGCGAATCAGGCCACTATTGTAGAGGTAAAGTCCGTGTTCCGCTTTTTATATTTTCGGGGACAAATCTTCATTTTACATGCACCCACCCATGACTTGATAGGCAGGCCCCGATAAGCCCGGGGACCGATATTAGCGGTTGATAGGGGTTTTCCCCTATTGTAGGGGTAAAGTCCGTGTTCGGATTTATATATTTTCGGGGACAAATCCTCAATTTACATGCACCCACCCATGACTTCATAGGCAGGCCCGATATCGATATTAGCCCTTTTGGATAGGGTTGATAGGAGTTTTCCCCTATTTTAGGGATAAAGTCCGTGTTCCGCTTTTTATATTTTCGGGGACAAATCCTCAATTTACATCCAACCACGCATGACTTGATCGCCCTGGAGGAGCGCTTCACTTTGACACCTCACTCGACCCAATCGGTCCACTAGGGGCCCCTCTCGCCCCTGAAGATTGCCGAACATTCCAGATGATTCTCACGAAAACCCGCGTATTTGGGATTACTTTCTGCTGCGGAGGCTTCTCCCCACGACCGCATCACCGCCAGACAGCATCACCGCAGAGGAATACATCCCCCTAAGGTCACGTGACCGGAAGTGACGTCATACATGACGTCACACTTGCACAGAAAACATCTGCGCAGACCACTTTCAGTTTTTTCGTGCATGCGCAGTGACGAGCAAAGACCTTTAAATGCGCGCTACATAACTATCATCGGCTATAAACTGATGTTGCAATGAACAAATATGCAATTTTCATGGTCTTGATTTCACCAACTGAAGTCGAACCCCAGTTAAATGTATGTCTTCACAAACATATAGAAATCTGGCGCAATCTGTATTATGATATACATATAGCTTCTGAAGCAACAGGCACCCAAAAACCACCCGCTCAACTGTCAAGAAGATGCGTACAGAGTAACTCAAGTTATCGTCCGGTTGAGCCTTACAGAAGAACGAACACGACATGAAGCCACATCGACTACAGTGGCGTGACATAAAATACACAATGATCTATCAAGGTCATCACACGAGCATTGGCTCTGGTACCAGTATGCCTATGTAAGCTGGTAGAAATCTCCTTGCCGTTTGGTATCGTGTTGTAGAGTTCGCTTCGTACCTCCTCCGTGAGTGCGCTTCGGTTCTCCACCGTGTATTGTCCTTAGATGTTGTGCAGGCTGATACATTTCGCCCATAATGGTTTGCTTGTAGAAATATGATTGTTAAAATGTATGATGTTGATGGTGACATATTAATAAGGGAATATTGGGAATCGGGAAGGGTGTTTTATCTTCTGCCAAGGTGTCATCATTGTCGCAAACGCCTTTCGGGTTTCCGGCTAGCTGACGTCACATTCGTGTATCTTGTTGACGGTCTGCTGTAACTTTTGGCAGGGTGGATCTGTGTTTGCATCTGGAGCACTTTCCCCTCATATTCACGGTAAATATGTTAACTATGTTTCATATGATTGATGCTAGTCTGTTGTAAGTATGTTCAGGGATACCGTCGTACATATTTGGAAGTATAAAGGTAGTTTGAGTCGATGTATTTTGATGCCAAATTCTTGGTACGTTCAGGAAAACACGTGGGTCTATTTTTAGACTGCCATGTTGCTCACGCAATCCAATGTACATGTACTTGGCGAAACTATATAATGTGAATTCTGGTGTATTACTATTTGTATTATTGTATGGAAGGTTTATAGGATTAACGGAATGTGCTTCCATTCTTGCCGAGGCAAATGAAGCCTCGTTCCCTTTGATCTCGGTTGATAAACATGCAGTTGGTTTACAACTTATTTCCCGCCATTGTGTGAGGATCTATAGTTCAGGCACAATGCCATATTGAATTTCATTGATAAACTATTGTTCTATATGATCAGAAGATTAGGGCATGGTGTAACATTAAATTGTGAATTTAATCAATTGAATAGTAATTCGATTTATGAGATTATCAGTTAAAATCTACTTATTGATTTGGATCAGACAATTAAATAGATTTTTCTGTTGTACAGGGGATTTGATCCTCCTTACTAGTAATTGATGTAAGCTGCCCCTGTTACTGTGCAGTCATATTAGATGTCCCCATAGAAGGTTACTGGGGTAAGTCGTGAGATGATGTGTCATAAGTGATTATATATTTATCTTGGTATATTTTCCTAAATGTAATGGCTACTGATTGAAATACATTTGATAATTGTTTCCATCTCATATCAAATTGATATTGGATACACTAATTAATCTAATGTTATTGTGTCACACCTATATGACTAAGAGCCATTATTATCTCATTGTTTCTTTGTAATGCGAGATACCAGATCTGAATAACTGTACATGTTTGTTAACCCTTTCTCTCTGAAAGTCAAAACATTGATATGCCTCCCTGGCTATTAGTATCTGGTACATGTAGAGAAATATTCCCTACATTGGTGGAAAATAGGAAACCATGCGTACAACATGTATTTGTTCTGAAGATTGTATTTTATTGTAATTTTCAGGGTCCTTGGCTCTACTACAGTTCTCACCTATCTTGTAGTCCATGGCCCAGTACTAGAGTGACAAATGCTCATATTCCTGTACATCACCCTCGAACAATAAACCCATGAACTGATTTGTTATTTCACTCGATGAGTTACACGTTTGTGATTTGGCGTGGGGTCACATTTGGCGCTGTGCGAGCAGGGTGATGTACAAATCCATGGGAATAGAGGAGCAATGACACAGGCAAGTCATCACTTTGAAGGGACCCCCGGTGACATAAAGAAGATAACTGAGAATAACAGATGTGGACATACTTGGACATCTATAAGGAACTTGTTGAATTCCAGTCCAATCATAGAAGAATTGGTAAAGGAGAGTTAACTAGCAACTGTGTGAAGTTCATCCATCCCAAATACATGAGTCCTCAGTTCAATTTGAAGACCAGTAGACTTTATCCCGGATTCTGCAGTAGTAGTGGAGAATTGACCATTCTGGGACAATCAAGTGCTGGAACTGAAAGTGTGGTATTTGAAGGGTAAATGCCAATAGAACTGGGAAGTTGTTTGGAACCACTGAGAAGAGACATTAATCGTCACCCAGATATTGGATTTGTTGAAGAACTTGGAACGGCTGAGTAAGATTAACTTCAAAAAAAAAAAAAAAAAAAAAAAAAAACTTCGATTGCATGAACTCATCTACTATTGGACATCTATGCAAGTGTGTGTATGGGCAGAGCATACATATTTTCAGCTGCCTGTGATAATCCAGTTGTGGTAGGTAGATGTGTTGTATTTGTAGACGAGAGAACCTTCCCTCAGTGTTGCAGGTACCAGTAAGAAAGTTTTTTTGTATTGTCTACTTGTATATTTCCCTCTTCACATCCCCCTTCTTTCTTTTGTCTTCCTATTCCACTCATTCCTATTTCCCCTATATGTTTTCTTGCCTTTTTCCCTTCCCCCCCCCCCTCTACACCTTTAGTTTGACTATTCAGATAGTGCATGATATATAAGATTGTTGCCAGGTTTGACTGTACAGGCTCATGGGACACCAGTATTGTACAAGTTTTTTCTCTTTCCGGTTGTGACTGTGGACGGGTAGGTATCCAGGGCATACATGTCCGCCCTCCCATGGTACAGATTCTGTTTGATGCCTGATATGTGTGTTCTAAGTCTAGCTGGAAGACCAGAGTGTTTGCATATATGAGTCGACACCTTGGTATTGTAGATATTGTGGGTGGTAAATGTGATTCATTTTCAGAGTTTTGTTGGTAAGTATTCAGTGTAGTTTGTTTTATGGCGACCATTGAAGAACTGATGAAGCGTTTGGAGGAGATGGATGCGAAATTCCAGGAGAGCCAAAAACGTGCAGACGCTGCTGAAGCAGCCAGGGCCACCGCAACCACGAAATTGCTGGAGTTTCAACAACAAGTAGATCATGCTGAGGCAGATAGAGCTGCTGCAAGAAGCGAGGTTAATCGTATGGTTCAAGCCGAGCGGGAGCGGAAAGCAAATGAACGAGAGAGGCGTGAGCCGACAGCGGGGGAAAACACTGCACGCAGAGAGGTAGAGCAAAACGGCGTGGCAACAACTGGGTTGGCACCGAGATATGCTGTTACACCGCCAGTGTATGTATCCCAAGCTCGTAAGTTGGATCGCTTCAAAGACCGCCCTGGTAGTGCGACGGGCCTTACCATTACAGATTGGATTGCAGATGTTCGCGCTCATTTAGCTGCATGCTGTCTTAAGTCCTCAACGCCAATCAGCTTTAGTTCTGGACCACTTGGCAGGGAAAG
Organism: Hanleya hanleyi; assembly: GCA_036873755.1. Lineage (NCBI taxonomy): Eukaryota > Metazoa > Mollusca > Polyplacophora > Lepidopleurida > Hanleyidae > Hanleya > Hanleya hanleyi. The sequence continues at coordinate 22,728 of JAVTVY010055403.1, forward strand.
CCCGCCAGGAAATCCAAGGTCGTGGGCTTGACGAAAACTCCCCTGCGGAAACTATATTTTCTGTCTTAAACAAAGTTTTTGGGGATGGAGATACCTTAGGCCAATTGTGGTCACGGTTTTATCAGTATATTCAACGGAAAGAGGAAGATGTCCTCAGTTGCTCTTTAGAGCTTGCGGCCATACACAAGCGTATTGAGGATCTGGACGAAAGTTCAAAGACCCACAGGAACACCACACTGAAGGGACGTTTGGCAGAAGCGGTCCGCGACGAGGGAATGAAGCGGGAACTGCGGCGTCTGAATACTGAGGTCCCTTCCCTTTCTTATTTTGAGGCTCGGGATCGAGCCCTCGAGTGGTTTGGAAGATCAGCAAATGTTCGATCTGAACCAAAAACAGCATCTGTTCAAGAGAATACCGTTGATGAGTCCTTGTTGAAGCTGCTGAAAGGACAACAGGACTCCATTAAACAACTCCAGGAAGTATTTGAGGAATTTAGGAACCGGTCTTCGACAGAGAGCAGTAGGGATTCCTCTAGTTTTCGGCCACGTACAGGCAATGGCACTAGAAGACGTGATCAGAGGGACGCACAAGGACGTCGCCTGTGCTTTGGATGTCAGTCTTCAGAACATATGATTGCCAACTGTCCTGACCGCCAGGAAAGACGTGGGAACCCCTATCGACCGTCGTCGGGAAATGGGAGGGGCCTGCCGCTGTGAGCCAAGCGGTAGGCGAGGCTACGATTGATCAAGGCTCATTTCTTGAGAAGGTGTCCGGAAGCTGTCCACATGCTGTTGCCCAGTTGGGTGGTGTCAGGGCTTGCTGCCTTCTGGACACTGGCGCCGAGGTATCCGTTATTACAGAGAGTTTCTTCAAGCAGAACCTGGGATCAGGGAAGGACCTTCTGGATGTTTCATCTTACCTGAACCTCTCAGCAGCTAATGGACAGAGTATACCGTATAAGGGTTATACTGAAGTTGATCTTACCGTTCTGGGACACACCTTTCCCAGAATGGGTTTCTTAGTGGTGGCAGATATACTTGAGGGGCCGATGGTTGCCAGAAGGGAGAACATGCCCGTCATCTTAGGAAGTAACATTTTTCGAGCTATTCAAGAACAACTACGTGGTATGACTGGGGTTGACTTTCTGAAGAATTTATCCAAGACAGTTGAGGGAAGGACGTGGGCTCCTGTCCTAGCCCGCTACTCTGATACGATCAACACCAGCGGGCTATCAGACGCTGCGCAGGTGGATTTCTGTAGCACAGTAAGAATTGCAGGACGAAGTCCTATCCGAGTACCGGCCATGTGTAGTAGAATTGTTGCATGTACCACTAGACACGAGTTGCCTGGAGGAGAATCCGCAGCTCTCATCGGTAGTCTGCCTATAGAGCGTGGGGCAACACCCAGAAATGTTTTAGTCAAGCCTGCCATGGTATCGGTGCAGAAGGGTCGGGTTCCAGTTGAATTTACCAATCTAAGTGGAGAAGATGTATATTTGAGACCACGCGCAGGTGTTGCCATGCTTTCGCCAGGAAAAGTTTTGAAGACGATACGTGAAGACCCTGTGGTGTGTTGTGAAGAAGTAGTTCTTGATTCGGACCATAGTGAACGTGTAGACCCAAGCCCGAGCCTATGTGCTGATGGACCCGGAGATCTATTCTCGAAGTTGGATATTGGTTCACTGACTCCGGAACAGAGGGAACGCGTGGAAGCACTTTTACTCAAACATGAGGGCTTATTCAGCAAAGGGGATCACGATTTGGGTTATTGTGATGAGGTAAAGCATAGAATAGTCACTACAGACAACATACCCGTGGCAGTTCCATATCGGCGAGTTAACCCTCACTATTGGTCTCAGGTGGAGGAGTACCTGGAAACTCAGCTCTCATCTGGTGTTCTGCGCCCCAGCAAATCCCCATATGCTGCTGCAATGGTATTGGTGAAGAAGCCTAATGGCCAAATAAGGGTATGTGGCGACTTCCGGTTACTAAATGCCAAAACTATTAAAGACGCCCACCCCCTACCTCGGGTGGAGGAGGCCCTTGAAGCTCTGGCAGGTGCCAAGTACTTCGCATCGTTCGACCTTGCCCACGGATTTCTCCAATGTGCTATAGAGGAGGAGGACATTTCCAAAACTGCCTTCAGAGTTGGATGCCGAGGATTGTACGAGTACACACGTATGCCTATGGGGCTTTGTAATGCTCCCGCCACCTTTTCTCGGCTCATGCAGGCCTGTTTTGGTGACCAGAATCTATTGTCCGTCATAGTCTATCTGGATGATATTTTGGTGTACGGAAGTACCTTCGAAGAGATGATGGACCGGCTAGAGATGGTGTTTTCCAGACTGCGGAGGTTTGGTCTGAAACTAAAACCTGAAAAGTGTCACCTTTTCAAGACTGAAGTCGCTTATTTGGGGCATATAGTGTCCGAAAAAGGCATTTCCACCGATCCAAAGAAAATCGAAGCTGTGAGCAAATGGAAAACCCCATCCAACGTAAAAGAACTACGTTCCTTCCTAGGGCTCACCAGCTACTATAGAAGATTTGTGAAGGGTTATGCACAAATTGCAGCACCGCTGCATGCCCTTACTGGAGGACTAGGCAAGAAAAATGGGTCAAAGAAACCGGTGGTGGAAGACACCAGACCATTTAGTGAGAGATGGGATGTCCGATGTGATGAATCATTTCAGAAGCTGAAAGATCTCCTGACATCAGCCCCCATCCTGGGCTACCCCGAATTCGGACAACCGTTTGTGGTGGAGACAGATGCTAGCTTCCTTGGCTTAGGTGCGGTGTTGTCATTACAGGTTGTAATCGCCTATGCAAGTAGAGGCTTAAAGCACGCAGAGAGAAACGATGCCAACTATAGCTCCATGAAGTTAGAACTACTGGCTCTGAAATGGAGTATAACAGAGAAGTTCAGAGACTATTTGTTAGGTGCACCGTTTACAGTGTATACGGATAACAATCCGTTGGCTCATCTGAATAATGCTAAGCTGTCTGCCGTTGAGATGCGCTGGGTAGCGCAATTATCTTCATTTGATTTTACGATAAAGTACCGCTCAGGACGAGCCAATGGCAATGCAGATGCCCTCAGCAGGAAGGTTATGCATGAACCAGATCTATCTTATCGAATTCATCAGATAAACCCAGACTTCGGGCAGCCCGATGAAGTGGAACCTGTGGTGCAAACTGCTGCAGTACCAGCCCAGTTAGTGAATACCATACAGTCTTATTTATCATGTATTGAAGATGTACGAGCCCGATCAACTCTAACGGAACCAGTCATGTCTACTGGATTCCCCTCCATCTCTCGAGACGAGTTGGCAAGGATGCAGATGAACGATCCTGTTGTAGGTAGACTGTTGTATTTTTTCAACCGGAATTACAGGCCTAGGGGTCGGCAGTTATCTAGAGAGGCACCCGGTGTTCGAAAACTTCTCCATCAGTGGGATCGCCTGGAGATAAGGGATCAACTTGTCTATCGTAAATCCAACAATGACCAGCCTGTAAAGCAACTGTTATTACCGGAAGTTCTGCAAATGAGAGTATTGACTAGCATACACGATGACATGGGCCATCAGAGTTCGAATTTGGCACCTGTCCGTCAGTCCGAGACTGGTAAAAAATCAAACGGACTGGTGTGAGTGACTGAACAACAAGTCCGTCGGACTGGTAACAAAAAAGCTCTCAGTTCACTGTGTAAACTATTTCTCTGGATATCTCCGCACAATTTGTAAAGAATGAAAAACGAAATATGTGTGTTTTCGGTTACCCGACCGAGTCTAAATAAATCGTGCGAGTCTAAAAACATTTTCAGCAAATTCCAACGAAATCACGACCACGGCCGCGTTTTACGACAACAACAACAACCGTAAAGCGGCGCGAGCAAAGTCAGCATACCGTAAAGTGTGATTGTAATGCAGCATGGCAAAGCAGGTTGGCGATCTTTTCAGAAAATAAAGCACCCACTTCCAGATCGGGAATCGAGAAATCAGCAACATGATTACGCTTCACACCTGATCATGTTTACCAGGACAATTTTAAACATATTCTCCATCAACTTCGAAAGAAATCTACTGATTTTTTGGCTTGAAATGGTGTTTGTTGAAGCAGTGTTTCGCGACGACACGTGCAGTCAAAGTCGCCGTCAAAGTCTAGCCGACGGGGTTTATCGTCTGTGATTATCTTCACACGCGCTCAAGAAATTCAAGAAATGCACAATTATTAATTTCTTATTTAGTAGCAACCATCACAGAGAACAAAATATTCATGATGACAAATGTTCCCAGATCACCTTTTATCAGAAGCTATTTTTATTTAATATTAACGGACTAGTAAAAATATTTGCGGACTGGTTACATTTTTGGCTCACCAGTCCGGCGGACTGGTTCAATTTTTTCTTAAATTCGAACACTGGCCATCAGGGTGCGGAACGCTCGCTTAAGCTCGTTCGCGACCGTTGCTACTGGCCTGGGATGGGAAAGATGGTGGAAGAGTATTGTAGACGCTGCCAGAGGTGCGCGCTTGCTAAGGCTGAGAAACCGGTCCGTCCAACGATGGGGAACTTGTTGGCGAGCAAACCCTTGGAAGTCGTTGCACTTGATTTCACTCAGCTAGAAAAGTCCAGCAGTGGCTACGAAGACGTCTTAGTAATTACCGATATATTCACCAAGTATACACAGGCCATCCATACGAAAGACCAGACGGCAAAGACAGTGGCCAAAGTGTTAATACAGGAGTGGTTCGTTCGATTTGGAATCCCTAAGCGGATCCATAGTGATCAGGGACGGAATTTTGAGGCCCACCTTATTCAGGAATTATGTACCTTGTATGGGATTACCAAAAGTAGGACCACACCTTACCATCCCGAAGGGAATGGAGGATGCGAGCGGTTCAACCGCACCATGCACGATTTGCTTCGTACAATCCCAACTCAACACAAACGTAAATGGCCCGAGTACCTGCCACAGTTGGTATGGTCGTACAACTGTACTCCACATTCCTCCACAGGTTATTCACCGCATTACCTATTTTTCGGCAGAGAACCGAACCTTCCAGTTGACAACATCTTGGGGAGTGACGAAGATGATTCCTGTTCCCCTAAATTCGACCCTGTATCAGAATGGCTCACCGAACACCATGAGTGTCTGGCAGATGCCTTCCGCCAGGCCAATGTCAAGTTGGAACGAGAAGCTCTGCGACGTAGGGACCGCAGTGACAAGCGAGCTACGGATACAGATCTGCCAATTGGAACTAGGGTGTTTCAGCGCGACCACCCAAAAGGTCGCAATAAGATCCAAGACCGTTATCGTTCGGTACCGTACAAGGTTGTAGGGAGACCGGATCCCAATGGAAATGTATATGAAATTTGTCCCTTAGATGGTGAAGGCGCCAACAAAATGGTGAATCGGAAAGAACTTTTGGATGCTCGACATTTAGTACTGGATGATCTCGTCACTCGGGAGAAGAAAAACTCCTTGGATGATACAGTAGGAAATAGCGACGATAGGTCGTCTAGAGACGAGATTGAGTACCTTTTCATCACTCCTGTTGGGGAGGGAACAGACTCATTGGATCCACCCTCGAGTGATCTCTCAGTGGGAGAGACTGGTCAACGACACAGGAATGATGACATGGTACCTGTGGGGAAGAGTGAGACATCCGTGGATTCAGAGGATAGACCCCCTTCACAAGAGGATCCTGATATGGAGGATATTGTTCGGCAGAGAGATGCTCCAGTTCAGGACCAGCCGTTGGCTGTTGGGCATCAACTGGAAGACATCCCACAATCTGGGGAACAATCCAAGAACTCTCCAGAACCTGTAACAGTGCAGTCCGAATCCGAGAGAATGGAGCCTCCCGAACCCGTAGTGCGTAGGAGCAGCAGAGCTACTGCTGGAGCGCATAGCAATCCTGGTAGGTTGCCCCGTTCGGTGGTACAACAGGAGGTAGCTACCAGCCAGGACGCGTTGCCACGAGTTACTCCAGATATCATGACTGCATTCAGTCAAAGTCATTTACTATTTGCCCAGCTGCTCACAGGAAAAGCACAGTCACAGTGATCCTGGGAGCCTGTTACACATATTGGAAGTATGCGGGTGCACTGCTGTTTATTGGTTTAGATACTTGATGTCGCTCGGGCAGGCCTTTGGGTGGACCGACGTGGCGTATTGTTTTGCACTGTGAAGGTTCGCTGTGGGGCCAGCGAAAAATTGGCCCGGAAGAATGTAAGCTGGTAGAAATCTCCTTGCCGGTTGGTATTGTGTTGTAGAGTTCGCTTCGTACCTCCCCCGTGAGTGCGCTTCGGTTCTGCACCGTGAATTGTCCGAAGATGTTGTGCAGGCTGATACATTTTGCCCATAATGGTTTGCTTATAGAAATATGATTGTTAAAATGTATGATGTTGATGGTGACATATAAATAAGGGAATATTGGGAATCGGGAAGGGTGTTTTATCTTCTGCCAAGGTGTCATCATTGTCGCAAACGCCTTTCGGGTTTCCGGCTAGCTGACGTCACATTCGTGTATCTTGTTGACGGTCTGCTGTAACTTTTGGCAGGGTGGATCTGTGTTTGCATCTGGAGCACTTTCCCCTCATATTCACGGTAAATATGTTAACTATGTTTAATATGATTGATGCTAGTCTGTTGTAAGTATGTTCAGGATTACCGTCGGACATATTTGGAAGTGTAAAGATAGTTTGAGTCGATGTATTTTGATGCCAAATTCTTGGTACGTTCAGGAAAACACGTGGGTCTATTTTTAGACTGCCATGTTGCTCACGCAATCCAATGTACATGTACTTGGCGAAACTATATAATGTGAATTCTGGTGTATTACTATTTGTATTATTGTATGGAAGGTTTATAGGATTAACGGAATGTGCTTCCATTCTTGCCGAGGCAAATGAAGCCTCGTTCCCTTTGATCTCGGTTGATAAACATGCAGTTGGTTTACAACTTATTTCCCGCCATTTTGTGAGGATCTATAGTTCAGGCACAATGCCATATTGAATTTCATTGATAAACTATTGTTCTATATGATCAGAAGATTAGGGCATGGTGTAACATTAAATTGTGAATTTAATCAATTGAATAGTAATTCGATTTATGAGATTATCAGTTAAAATCTACTTATTGATTTGGATCAGACAATTAAATAGATTTTTCTGTTGTACAGGGGATTTGATCCTCCTTACTAGTAATTGATGTAAGCTACCCCTGTTACTGTGCAGTCATATTAGATGTCCCCATAGAAGGTTACTGGGGTAAGTCGTGAGATGATGTGTAATAAGTGATTATATTTTTATCTTGGTATATTTTCCTAAATGTAATGGCTACTGATTGAAATACATTTGATAATTGTTTCCATCTCATATCAAATTGATATTGGATACACTAATTAATCTAATGTTATTGTGTCACACCTATATGACTAAGAGCCATTATTATCTCATTGTTTCTTTGTAATGCGAGATACCAGATCTGAATAACTGTACATGTTTGTTAACCCTTTCTCTCTGAAAGTCAAAACATTGATATGCCTCCCTGGCTATTAGTATCTGGTACATGTAGAGAAATATTCCCTACATTGGTGGAAAATAGGAAACCATGCGTACAACATGTATTTGTTCTGAAGATTGTATTTTATTGTAATTTTCAGGGTCCTTGGCTCTACTACAGTTCTCACCTATCTTGTAGTCCATGGCCCAGTACTAGAGTGACAAATGCTCATATTCCTGTACATCACCCTCGAACAATAAACCCATGAACTGATTTGTTATTTCACTCGATGAGTTACACGTTTGTGATTTGGCGTGGGGTCACATTTGGCGCTGTGCGAGCAGGGTGATGTACAAATCCATGGGAATAGAGGAGCAATGACACAGGCAAGTCATCACTTTGAAGGGACCCCCGGTGACATAAAGAAGATAACTGAGAATAACAGATGTGGACATACTTGGACATCTATAAGGAACTTGTTGAATTCCAGTCCAATCATAGAAGAATTGGTAAAGGAGAGTTAACTAGCAACTGTGTGAAGTTCATCCATCCCAAATACATGAGTCCTCAGTTCAATTTGAAGACCAGTAGACTTTATCCCGGATTCTGCAGTAGTAGTGGAGAATTGACCATTCTGGGACAATCAAGTGCTGGAACTGAAAGTGTGGTATTTGAAGGGTAAATGCCAATAGAACTGGGAAGTTGTTTGGAACCACTGAGAAGAGACATTAATCGTCACCCAGATATTGGATTTGTTGAAGAACTTGGAACGGCTGAGTAAGATTAACTTCAAAAAAAAAAAAAAAAAAAAAAAAAAACTTCGATTGCATGAACTCATCTACTATTGGACATCTATGCAAGTGTGTGTATGGGCAGAGCATACATATTTTCAGCTGCCTGTGATAATCCAGTTGTGGTAGGTAGATGTGTTGTATTTGTAGACGAGAGAACCTTCCCTCAGTGTTGCAGGTACCAGTAAGAAAGTTTTTTTGTATTGTCTACTTGTATATTTCCCTCTTCACATCCCCCTTCTTTCTTTTGTCTTCCTATTCCACTCATTCCTATTTCCCCTATATGTTTTCTTGCCTTTTTCCCTCCCCCCCTCTACACCTTTAGTTTGACTATTCAGATAGTGCATGATATACAAGATTGTTGCCAGGTTTGACTGTACAGGCTCATGGGACACCAGTATTGTACAAGTTTTTTCTCTTTCCGGTTGTGACTGTGGACGGGTAGGTATCCAGGGCATACATGTCCGCCCTCCCATGGTACAGATTCTGTTTGATGCCTGATATGTGTGTTCTAAGTCTAGCTGGAAGACCAGAGTGTTTGCATAT
>JAVTVY010055404.1:0-28948 GCA_036873755.1 Hanleya hanleyi
CGTTGCCCAGTAATAGCTCACTCGACGTGTTTCCTGACAACACCTTGACCAAGTATGTCACTCAATTACCCCAACCGTTACATTTAGCGGGGCGATGGGAATGTGGATTGGTGGATATTCAATACCCTTACTCATGGTACAACGTGCGAGCCAATGAAGTGTGGTACGAAGTGACCTACGAAGATAAAAACACCCGACTCACCCTGTCCGAAGGCCAATACGATAACCCCAAAGAGTTCATGGGTGGGCTGTCAAGACTGATGCATGATAAGGCGTTACAGGGGGTGACGGATAGTGCAACACGCCTGATAGTCTTGCGCTTCAAGGAAAACGTGTTCTTCGATGTCAACGTCCACAACGAGAAGGCACAGCTTACCGTCACCGATACCGTGAATGTGAAACTCAGTCCTACACTACAGCAAATGCTGGGTTTCGATCTACAGACGTTCGCTGGTCCCTCCCAACACCATGGCGAGATGCCAATGGATATGAAGTCGGGTATGTACGGACTCTACGTCTACTCGGACGCCGTGGACAACCACATCGTGGGCAATATCAACACACCTCTGTTACGGGTGGTCCCCATTAAAAAGACGTATGGCGATCAAGTCACCCACAGTTTCAACCATATCATGTACCTGCCCGTACGACATACCGACATCGACACGATCACGGTGGATATAAGAGATGACACGGGACGTCCGGTCGCATTCGAACGAGGAAAAGTAGTGCTGACACTTGCTTTCCGACAAGTCCGCTCTCCTCACTTCGTATAATGTACGTGCCTTACCAGTGCCATACTCCCAGCTATGTGGACTACTACAAGAAACAAACGGCAGGAGGCTTGTCCCCATTTAGCGGTGCACGCACGCAACGAGGTCACGGCTTGGGGAACATACTGGGCAGCATTGTGAAAACGTTTTTACCCTTGGTGACACGTGGGGTGAAAGCAATCGGGAAACAAGCAGTACGCAGTGGATTGCACGTGGCCAGTGATATGATGGAAGGCACAGCACCCCGACAAGCCTTCAAACGACGGGCTAAAGAAGCGGGCGGTGTCTTGATTGCCAAAGCCCTTAAAAGACAAACGCCCACACAGCGAAGAGTCATTCCACGTCCAACACCTCGACGACGCACACCCCAGAACAGGAGGACTCAGATCCGCAAGAACAAGAAGAGGCGGAATACGAGAGACATCTTCACATAATGGCCTTCATTCACTCCGAGTCGTGTCCGTCTACCAACAGTGAATTGGATTTGTGGATGATTCCACCCACCCAAACCAGTGTAAAAGAAGGACGTTGGGTAGAACATCGATCCCTAGCTAGCCTGACGGGAGTGGGTCCCGTGGAATTTACCATTGAAAACAAAGATACGGCCTACCTGGATTTAGCCCACACGTACTTGTACGTGAAAGCCAAAATAACGAACAACGACGGGACACCCATAGCGGACGATGCGATAGTAGCCCCGGTGAATAATTGGCTGCACTCCTTGTTCCAACAGGTGGATATAAGTCTGAACGATAAACTCATCAGTACGTCCACCAATACGTATCCGTACCGAGCCTACATGGAGACGCTGTTGTCGTACGGTAAAGATGCCAAAAAAACACACTTACAAGGTCAGCTGTACTACAAGGATACACCGGGAGTCATGCACAGCGTGCTGGGTGCCAATGCTGGATTCGTCGAACGCAAAAGATTAGCAGCCCAAAGCAAGTCCATCGATATGATGGGACGACTGCACGCCGATGTGTTCCTGCAAGACCGCTACATGATGAACGGTGTATCCATCAAGATCAAGTTGATCCGTTCCTTACCCGCGTTCGCCTTAATGGGTGGTGGAGTCGGGGGTGTGAATTTCAAGATCGTGATTGAAGATGCAGCCCTGTTTGTCCGTACGGTAGATTTGCAACAGGGTGTGTTGCTGAGTCACATGGAAGCCTTATCGAAAAAACCAGCCCTGTATCCCATCCGACACGTACAGACCAAGGTGTTCTCTGTGCCAGCAGGTACGATGATGGCCAACCGTGAAAATTTATTTCTAGGGGATCTTCCTAAACGTCTTACCCTGGCGTGTGTGACCAACACCGCTTTCAATGGAAGTTGGGCTGAGAATCCGTTCAACTTTGACCATTTCAGTATCAACTTTGTGGCACTGCACGTGGCCAGTCATCAAATTCCAGCCCGTCCATTACAACCGGATTTTACTAACAGAAACTATGTGCGGTGCTACATGAACCTGTTTACAGCCACAGGACAAAACAACCAGGACGAAGGCAATTGCATCAGTCGAAAGGACTTTATCGGTGGGTACACTTTGTTCGCCTTTGACCTCACCCCTACCTTGGAACACGATCATCAACTGGCTTTGCTGAAGAAAGGAAACCTACGGTTGGAACTCCGTTTCGCCAACGCTCTAACCGACACCATTAACGTGATTTGCTACGCCGAATTTGATAACGTGATCAGCGTGGATCAGCAAAGAAACGTGCTGTGTGACTTCTCCACCTAACATGGATACAGAGCAGCTGATGACCATACTCCAGCGAGATCCCAAGATCCCCTTTCGAGGTGTGTTTCCACGCAATGTGTTTCCCACCCACGCTTGCACCCCAGCAGCCTACATCCTGAATACAGACCCGGAGAATCGACCCGGTGAACATTGAGTCGCTGTGTACGTGGACACCCTAGGCCAAGGCGAATACTTTGATTCCTACGGACTTGCACCCCTACATGCCGATTTGAAGAAATTCATGGACGTCTCTACTACAGAGTGGCGTTGGAATACTCAAAGATTACAAGGACCCTTGAGTAGTGTGTGCGGACAGTACTGTGTGTTTATCTCACTCACCGGAGTAGAGGCCATTCTATGCCCACCATTGTACATATGTTTGATGATTATTGTCAAGCCGAAGACCGTGATGTGCTCGTCTATGACTGGACAGCCTCTCGTTTTAATGTACATGCTCCATTTCTCTGGTTAACTTAGATGCACTGCGCGCAGTACTTTTGTTTTATTATTATCACGTTATGACGTTGTTGTTCTGACGTTTTTCATTGATGTTGAATAAAATTTCATGAAAAAACACAAGATGGGTTTTGACTTTTCACTTTTTTTATGTAAGTCAACAAGAAAAAGGGTTACACTAGTTACAAATAGAAAATATACAGGGTACACATAGTAGTGGTATGTATATACAAATGGTACATTAAAAAATTTCTGTCAGGAGTAGGATTCGAACCCACGCTCGGCATTTCACCGACCGGCACTTAAAACCGGCGCCTTAGTCCACTCGGCCATCCTGACTTTTACATGTATCCACAGTTATAGTTATAAATGGTTCACACGTCCAAGTAGGTGGTGCTCACACCGTCGGCCAACACTTTGCGTTTAGGATAAAAGAAAGTAAAGGCATCTCGTTCTTGTGTATACGTCCGCATCTGGTGATCCACCACTCGAAATCCTCGGTTAGTGCCACTCGCACTGGTCTGGCTTTGCAGCACGTTCAAGTACAAGTCTTTGTCGATGTTGGAATCGCGCCGGTTCACTCCTTTGCAGCTAAACTTATTTTCGTCTCCCCCGTAACAGTAATACGTCTTGGAGGAGAGCGCAATCATAGCATCTCCACTCCACTCCAGCTTGAAGAGCCCAGGTGTCCGCTTATCATACTGGTAATGGTCACGTCGTGGTAACCACTGGTCCCGTTCCGCCTCATACTGCGCCCGTAACTCGGGTTTCACCAGGGACTCCCAATCGGCATGAGAGACGGCCATGTAGGCCGAGTCCGTATCCATCTCCATGAGCTGCCAGTCTGATGGATTAAAATACACGCCCATGAAATCATACAGAAACTGCAGCATCCTCAGCTTGGCCACCTGGTATACCATACATCCAATCTGCAGGGGTAAGTTGTAACGAATAGTCTTTTTAGCTGAAGTGATTTCATACGTGTCGTCATCGATCACCTGCACGGACCGAAACAGAGGAGAATTCACTTTTTTGCGGGCTTGGTCAGTAGTACAAATGTTCACGTTCACGTGCTTATCCTGGTTGGTTACCGTTTTGCCATAATAGCCGTTGCCCGTGAGCTTCCAACTTTCACCGATGATGGCCTTACTGGGGTCTTGATCTCCTTGACGACGGGCAGACGTCACGAGGTGGGCATTCTTGGCAAAACAGGCGTGGGGTACGTACTGCATCACTTGGTATATTTTCGTAATTTCCAGGCCGTGGCTCATGTACCACTGCAGCAGCGGCGTGCCCAGCAAGATTTTCTCGGCCCACATACTACCAATTAACATGCGACGAGGTACAGACAAACACTTGTGTTGCTCCGCATAGGCCCTCATGGTGTCCCCAATATCATCTCGACCCACCAGCGTGTTCTTAAAGAGGGGTGGGCACTGGGCGAAGACAGGCTTGAGAGTGTCGGGGACATGCAAATCACATTCGACAAAACCGTAGAGGTCCCCCGAACGAATGGCATCCAACATCTGGGGTAGACTCAGCAGTGACCGACGACTCAACGGATACTCGTGCTCTTTTAGGAAACGCTGTAAAGGAAGCACGTGCTGGCGCATGGTGTCAAATTCACATTCCCACATCTCAATCAGATCGTAACCTCTCTCTTTCACATAATCTCCGTTCTCCACTACTTCTTGCTGTAATTCTTGGGCTGTTTTTCCACGTCGGTGGTTGAAGTGTCCTCGGGTCAAACGGCATTGGTGGCCGTGCCAGTAGCACCCATAAAATTGAAATACAGTAGGTGTGCTACCCACCAGGGCAAACCCATCGACGGGGAGTCGACGGTCTCCTATCCGCTTCTCGGTGGCGTTGGTCTGATGTCGTATGGTAATTCCCCGTCGATCGGCTTCCCAGTCTAGCCATTGGTCAGCCAGATGCTTGTAAGAAGCGCGTTGCGGTGTAAAATGCCGCCCTTCGGCCAACCAACGTGTATAATGTCCACTGGGCATGGGCTGGGCCAAAGACCACAAGTACAAGGCATTGGCATCGAAACCGATGATCTTTCCAACGGGTTTTCCACCGGGCAGAGTAGTCACCTCCTTTTCGTGGTAGCGGTGGAAAATAAGACTCGGTCCACCCACAATGTTCTGCTTTAAACAGTCATGCATGTCCGCATCTTTTTGCTGTATCAGGGTGAAGTAGGTAGGACACGCTTGAAAAAGATGGCGAAGCGCGAGACCCGGTAAACTCAAGCACTCCTTGAAGATATCCACACGCATCTCACGACGAAACAGTTGCACCATTTTTTCAGCTGCTTCCAGGAACGGCACCACATCTAAATTATTATACCATATCAGGAAATCTCTGATGGTGTGCATGTGTTGGTCCTTCCATACCTGCTCTAGTTCCCGGTACGCGTCTTCCGGACATTCCACTTGCTTCAAATCGTCAAAGAAATCGGCCCGGGCTGGTAACTGGGTTTCCTCCAAACGGTCCAGCGTCGATATATACGTATATGGAAACCGCCCCTTCGTTTGTGCACAGTCATACGCCTTCACCCACTGCTCATAACTGTAATTCGGCGCTAGGTAGTTGCGGATATCCAGGAAACGGAGTGATGTAGTAGTCAGGGCCATATGATTATTGGTCTTCTTGATGACGGACTTGAGGGTATTCGCCTGGGCCAAGTAAGGGTAGAGAAATTCCTTCACCATGTTCAAGTCCCCGAATTGAAACCCAGCACCGGTAACTGGCCTAGGTATTGTAGGAAGCGCACTTTCAATTTCTCCGCATACGGTTTGGGTAAAGGTACATCCGACGCCTGCTTGGGCTCCGACTCATCCTGCTCGGGCTCCGACTCCGACTCCGACTCTTCATCATCTGATACATCCGGTATAGGAATCCGATCGTCCAGTTGGTCCAGTATGTGCTGGAACTTAGACACCAACAATGCCGTACTGGCCGCACTGACTTCCTCTAAATACCCCATCATGCGGGTGATCAACTCATGGGCATCTCCCGTAGACACGAAACAGACCGGTGCAGCGTCATAGCCAGGTACGTTGCTGGAAATACTGACACTGAGAGGAATATGGCGCTGTGTCCACTGTGTTCTCGCTGAAATCAAGTGCATGGGCTCCAACATGGCCTCAAAATCATAACACGCCCGGTAGGGAAAATAACGGTCCGCCTCCGGTATGATGAGTCCCTCATCGGCCAGTTCCTCGAAAATAGTAGGCGTATTATGATACACACCACCAGGATATACACGCTTCACACTGTTGTCACAAGTCTTCTCATGTCGATGTAAGTTGGTGGAACGGTGAAACACCCGATGGCATTGGGCACAACTGTAAGACTGGGCGTACTGGCTCATATTGTGGATCAGCGAAAAATGACTCATGCCATTGTAGTCGAACACATTCACTTTCATGGTAGAAGCATACCGTTCTGTGGAACGATGAACCAATTCAGCCACAAATGTATCCTCTTCCTCGCATAATAATCGGTATACAAAGATGTTGATCTTGAACAGTGTTTCCACGTCATCCAAATTCTTGAAAGGAACTCCACGGAAGTGCCGCTGATCCAAGTCTTGCTGGTCTAAATACTGCTGGCAATAGCGATCGGCCACCGTGTTACAATCACGGGGATCACACTCGTTGACATGCACGGCCACACACCGAAACAAACATTTCCGGTCTTTGTAGGGTCCATGTGATCCACCCGTTAATGCATATAGTCCTTTTCGACGAACCAGCCAAGGCGGGAGTAGTACAGGAGCACCAATAGGATGATCTCTCATTTTGGTGACGTAAAATGTGACGTTAGTCACCCTTTCCACAACCCATTGGGTATTGGGACGTTGCAAGCGCGCCCATTCCAAGGGATCCAACGTAGTCAATTGGTCGACGAGGGGCTCCAGGGAAATGGCATCCGTCACCGTGAACGGCTGGTCAAACACATAGGTATTATTGCTGGGGTAATAATACCGCATCTGGTCCGTAAGCTTGTGCCGTAAAATATACCCAAATGTCATATTCAACTTGAACGTGGTGGCCTGGTCTCTGAAAATCTTCTCAGCATAAGTAGACAATTCCGTGAGGTGCTCCAGTCGAAAGTTATACACGTCCAATAGACGACGGTCACGGCGATAACCATGGCATATGGTAGCCCAGTGTCGTTGATAAATCGCCCTCACACGCTCGTTTTCAGGCAAAACTTCATCCGGAGGTACTGCGGGGTCCGATGGAAAATCTTCTACACGTCTCATGCTTTCTGTGCTCCTCTCGTCGAAACACACGGGTCAGGCAAGCTGGTCAGGCAGGCAGGCAGACTGGTGAGGGTGGTGAAGCAATGGTAGAATGGTCAGGCAGGCTGGTCAGGCAGGCAAGCAGGCAGGCTGGTCAGGCAGGTAAGTCAGAACGCGCCGCAAGGAAATGCAATGAACACACCCAATCCACTAAAAATCACCTGTTTTATACGTTTTTTCTCATACCGCCATCTTGGTTTACAACAGGGCCGATTACAACATGGCCGATCCGCCGCCATCTTGGTTTACAACATGGCCGATTACAACATGGCCGACCAGCCGCCATGTTGTATTACAACATGGTCGACCCACCGCCGCCATTTTGCTTTACAACATGGCCGACACAACGCCGCCATCTTGCTTTACAACATGGCCGACACACCGCCGCCATCTTGGTTTACAACATGGACACCAAAGTGCACCGAATGACCCCGTGACCACCATCTTGATTTACAACATGGACGCAGTTGTGACGTCATTCTGAGGTCAATGAGTGCTCGTGCGAGTGTATATACTCTGATACTACTACTAGGATCGCATTCTTGTTCTTCTTGTGACTTCTTCTGTTGAAATACGCATGCAGGACAACCCTGCCTTCAGGCAATTGGAATTTTTTTTATATACTCGGTCACAGTGGAATCAAGTATTGCTTCGTTGATTTCCATCAGACAGTCCTATCCAGTCAATTGTCAATTAATATTTATGTAAATACATATTCATTTTCAGATTGATCAAGAATTTGCGATGCTATATTCAGAGGACACGGGATCGAAACTTTTAACAAAGCCGATATGTACCAAACATATTGAAGATCGCAAAGATGTCACAAGAGTGAAGAGAGCGGTGGGCTCTGTGAGGAACTGCAGACTTGCAATGAACTATCAGAAGGTAATATTTGCAAATCCAGATAATAATCCCTCAAGTAAATGGCTCCAGACTTCTGCGAGTAACACTAACAGTTCGATTGGAATAACAATGTTTAGCCTGGTGCTTTTCATAGCAATGTATATTGTAATTTCCAGGTTGTCCTAACATGCAAACTGTCCAGTTATCAGAAAGCTTTACCATCCATGATAATCCAACAGCCCACACAATTCACCTCGGCAATCAGCAATTGCCGAGGTAAATGCCGTAGCATAATCAGATCACCTCAACACCATTTAACATTGTGTTAAATAGGAATTACTTTAATATGACATAATTTTTGCCGAGGCGAGTTTTCCAAATTGTGTGGGCTGATCCAATAACCTATTCATGGGGGGGGGGGGCCTTAGTGGGTGATTGGTGATCGCTAGCCCCACACTGCTGAAACGGCCTGTGTTTGAGCCCTGCTGGTGCATGTGTGAAAGTCTGCCCGTTACTCGCCGACGGCTGATGGTTCACTCCGGATACTCCGGCTTCCGAGTTCAAACTGGTTGTAACTATATTGGTGAAATAACTTTGAGTGTTACATTAAACCACATCCCCCCCAGGGCCCCCACTTATTCATAAAGATTACTGCAGCATTCCATATCAGGGGTCGAAATTTACACCGGTTTACCTGTCTCTGACAGGTATTTTTTGAAAGAGACAGGTAGAGAAACAAAGTACCTGTCTCTATTGACAGGTAGCCAATAATTTTGTTTTGGTGTTCAAAATATATCTTCAACAAAATTCATTCAAAACACCTGCTAATAAGTGCAAGTAAACAAGGTGTCATTAATTTATTAGTGTCTTGCAACATCTAACTTTGTCATTAATCTCGAGTTACATGTTCATGTTACGATTGCATGTTCAGGTAATTCTTAAAGATGACAGGTAAACATTTTGGCCACCTGTCTTGAGTGACAGGTAAATTATTTTGAATATTTTGACCCCTGCATATGTCCAGCCTTAATATCCCTTTCACCACAACTTCGAGTAAAGAAACAAAGTAAAGAAAAGATATTTTGTGTCCATGCATTAACACTTTGAATATGGGTTGACATCAAATGTTAATATGATGGACAGTCTTGAGAAAACCATGAAATAGTTGAGGACAGTTTATGGCTCATGGTCAAAGTCCAGTTGTCTCAAACACCTGGCAACAGAAAGCCTCTTGGTTTTTGGGCTTGTCTTTTCACATACATCTGTTTATTGCTTGTTTGATATTGTAACCTCAATTACAGAGTATGGATTTCATTCCAAAATTTAGTAATACAATGCACCAAGAATAACACTTCAATTCGTGCAGAACGAATTCCAAAGGAGACTAACATGTACATTCAGTTTTTGGACGGATTGCGAAGCAATAGCCGTCCTATGGCTTGATGTCTGGCTGGCTGGTTGTTCGTCATCAACATTTCAAGATACAAGTTTTGTGGTCAAGATTTTGTAAAAGTTTGAGCTCTACCATGTATCATGTGTACTAAGCTTCGCCCGACCCCATATACTGATATTCTGAGATGCCATACCAGATGCTGCATGGGCTCCACCCATTCACTGCACCCTGGGAGTATCTCCCCTCTTCCCCACATTCGGAACATAGCCTAATTCCCTCTATTTCTGAAACTAAGTCTCACCCGACTCCATATATGCTGATATTTTCAGATAGCATGATATCGGATACTGTCTTGACTACACTAGTCCACTATGACTGTCACCATATGAGTGAAACAAACTTGAGTGTGACATTAAGCCAAATCCACCCTGTATCTCGAAACTGAACCTCGCCCGACCCCATATGCTGATATTTTCAGATAGCATAGGCCGCTGATAATTAATGTTCCGTTTCCCGTAACCAGCCCTCATCTATATTTTGAGGGCAGATAATTAAAATCCATGAGGGATTTACATTTTCATGAGTAAAACTTGCTCAGTTTCTTCATATTTATACACAAATGGTTTGCAAGTTAATAATTAATAATTATCGCGCTCAGCATGTATATTTTTACCAGCAAGGTTACGAGAAACAAACAATTAATTAGCAGTGGTCATATGATATCTGATACTGCATTGATTTCCCTTATCCACTACACCCTGACTGGGTCCAAAAATTCGTAGACTGGGAACTTTTTCTGCTGATTCTCAGACAGGTCATCATTTTATTTTGGAATGTCAGAGTTGTCTCCCCTGTCTCCACTCTTAGGTGAACAAACGTAAAATGCCCTCCAAGCAAGTATTTGGCATCAGATCACAATTAATCACTTCCGGGTCAGTGCCCACGACCTACATTGTTTAGAAATTTGAGAGCAGATCTTTATGGGTTTTATGAGCTGCGATTTTTCAGCATTTCTGATACATCTGATATTTCAACTTGCAGATGAGTCTTCAAACTGTACTTCCTGGTGTTGATTTGGGCCACTTTGGAAAAAGCATGGTGGATGAAGACATGATCAGTGAAGGGTGAGAAGGCTCCCTGTTTACAAATTGAATAACATTCTGCAGCACCAATCAGCTGTCAGTGGCTAATACATAACAAGTAACGGAATTAATAGTAGGCTGATGCCATTTTGCTCTCCGGCAGTTGACGATGTGAACATGTATCACAGGAGCCGCGAAGCACATTTGAAAGTGGAGGGGCTGAACTCTATACCGGCCTTGTTAAATGTTGGACTGGTCTATCTAAGATAGGACTTATAACATTGATCTATAACAAGTGGGTGGGGGGGGGGGGCTCCGCGGCCCCTGTATCACACATTGTGAAGGCAAATATTCCATGCCCCAATCCATAGAGGAATGCAGTTTTCGCCTGTATTCTAGGATTGACCCGAGTATATGGTGGGGGTTTCCCTTGTTCAAGGATGTCGATGTCGAGGATTAGTTATCTTCTCAGAAATCATTTTGACAATCGATGCACAGTAATTTTCTCATGGCATTTTCATAAGAACTTGGTATCTGGACCAAATCACCTTAACTCTTCCATCCACCGCGAAAGGAAAACCTGACCTTCGAATAAATATATGTATATACCTACTACCTACCTAACTTGCTGGGGTAGGGTTGTGCGACTAAGATTCTAGATTCTTTAGAAATTTGTTACACACTGTCATCACCATGTGAAGATGCTTAAGTGCATATATCTTGAGTTAGATTGAACTTCAGTGACTATTAGACTGGTTGATTGCAAATTTTGAAATAGAATCATCTTACACTCTTTTTCAGGTTGGAACCAGTGCAGTTCACTACCTAGAGGCAGGAGGTCACAGCCAGATATGTCCTTTGCCTGGGAACGAGTAATGCAGTATCCTAATATTTCATCATCGTCGACAGCGTTGCGATACCTTGCAGGAATGACATAACTTTTGCAGTTGATAGGCTTTTCGAGCTGCATAATAAATTCAATCTGGAATAACCTCATTCTTTTTACTCCTTGAGACTATGACTCTGAGACTGAGAAAGAGAGACTGCCAATCAGATTTAGAGAGTTGATCACCAAAATCTGCGTTGTCTCATGTCAAAGCTCTTGTGTTCGGTGAATTCTGATTGTGTCAGGTTTTGTCTGGATCACCATCAGTCTGTGACTCATTTGGACTGAAAATATTCCACTCGTACATTCACTTAGTAGCGGTTGTTTTTACCAACATATTTCAAGAATGAGAAGGCTTAGGCTTTCTTGGGGTGTTGTCTTCCTATCAACAGGGGATACGTTGGTCTGATTTCGCGATACCACCATATCTCAAGAAGATTATGCCTAGTTCACACATGCATGTGATAGAATGAAAGAAATCTGTGTGATCGATCGATTTTTGGGTTCAATCCTGAGCAACCTTGTCTCGCATATGCAAATGGACAAGAAGTCCAAAATCAGTGACATTGACATTTAACCCATTCTGGATCAGAAGTGGCCCATTTGTCACCCATTATTGTTTTACCACCATATCACAGGAATAATAAGCAATTATGAAATGCATTCTGGTCATGGGTTACATTAAATGTTTGTTTGTTTCTCATGACCTTGCTTGTAAAAAGAGACATACTGAGTGCGACAATTATTAATTATGGATCCTCCAAACCAAATGCTTGTAAATATGAAGAAAAGGAGATCTTTTGAAAATTTTAAGTACCATATGAACTCTAATCATTTGCCCTTACATATAGATGTGGGAGGGTCATGAAAAACTAAGTAACAGTGAACTTAATGAATTTTATTGTGAAAATATATTCATGAACACTTCCCATATTGTTGCATTAAAAAAGCAGTAAAGCATACTCTTGCATTGTTTTTTATTCTTGTTTGTCATACAAATGGAGGGATGCTTATTTTAAAATGTAACTTTGGTACTTCTGCAAGTTTGTCATATCTAACTTAAAACTTTATAAAATTTATACCCTGCTTCTTGCTTAACAGGTCTTAACGATACATTGTCAGAAATCTGTTTAGTTCCTTGCATTACTACAATTATGTCCTGCAGATGTCGAGGGGTCAGACTTCAATCTCACTTCTGTTTTTATTCGTCTGTGACTGAATGCAAGTGAACTTTGTTTTGGTATGTTCTTTAAATCATTATCTTGAATATGACCTACACTTACACAAGTACCACAGTTACATTTCCACAGCAATTCATCTCTGGGGCAGTTGAAAACCAATCCTAGAAGGATTACTGTGTTGCTGTTGCAAATTTTAACAGGCAATTTTTGTGAAATGTCTTAAAAGTAGATGGTACGATAAGGCGGCATAAGTATACATGGTGCAGTTGAAATCAAGAAATTAAAATGTCCTAAAAATGATTGTTTTAATCTAATGACGAGAAAATATATGTATACAATATTATGTGAAAGTTCTAGCTTGATTGTATAAGATTATAGTTCTCACATGAAAGTTCAACTGCACCATGTAAATAGACCAAAATGCCACCTTATCATATGCCATCTCCTTTTTGAATACCAACGCTTACAAAGTGTTGAATCCCAACACTTGCAAAGTGCTGAAAGTCAACATTTACCAAATGTTAAATATGGACACAAATCCAACACTTACAAGTGTTAGATATGGACACAAATCCAACACTTACAAGTGTTAGAATTCAACATTTATAAAGGTTAGAAACGAGATCATAACACTTTTAAAATGTTGAAATCCAACACTTTACAAAGTGTTGAAACCAGCAACACTTTCGAAAGTGTTAAATTAACATTTACAAATGTTTTCCCTCCTCCACACTTATCAAAGTGTTGTATACAACATTATAAATGTTGTATACAACACTTTAGTTTTAAGAGTGTAGCTGAATTAACTGTTAAGATATGTTCCTAGTATATCTAAAACCTGTATATATGGCAACAGACTACAAAGGGATAACATTACAAGCGTCTAGTCCGTCATTCATAATCCAGCCGTCGTCCATTAGAGAATATCCGCGTCCATAATCCAAAGACCTATTCCATATTCCATATAACAGTTTTAGCACCAAATTCAAAAAGACAATCAATCATAGTATACATAAACATAGGCTTGTTTCCTGCAAGAGAGAATGTCTTGGAAATATCCTCGGGATCTGTCACAGTATCATTGTCCACCGTGAGTTTCTTGGCAGACTCCATTGATTTGACTGGAGCTGAGCCACGAATAGCTTTCCAGAATAATTTAATGTTGTTTTGCGTTCATTCAATAATCTGTTATAATGCGACTTTTTTCGCATGATAGATGAGACGCTTGTAGGATAGACAAAAAGAGCTGGAAAGACTTTGGTGGTGTTCGTCTGATCCTAACGGCACGACTTTGGCAACCCAAAAGTTGAAGTTTTTCATAAAATATAAATTGACCCTTTTGAATAGAGCTAATGTATTACAGGTTGCTGAACATAAGTATGATATGGCTGGAGCTGTTATTCATTTCTTTTGCGATTCAGCGGTGGCTGAATTCCAAAATATGTCATCATCGTCATTTCCCTAATAATTTGATCACCGGAAGTGCAGCAAAAATGGCTTATATCTGGGAATATTCTTCATGGCACCAGCTATAAAGTGTCGCATTTTGTCGTTATATGACTTTTCTTGGTTTGAATGAAGAGTGGGAATGTTCGAATAACAGGGTTGAAAAACAAACATCCTATGATTGAATTATTTGGGGAATTACCGTAGTAAAACTAACAAGTACTACTCGAGAGACCTAAGAGGTAAGCTGGTGTAAATATTTCGGGTGATGTTCAGTCTGGGGTTTGACATGACCATTTGAAACGTTTACAAATTCAGAAGATCTCTGGCTTGACCAAATGTGACACAATGAAATTTATAAGATTACGTAATGTATTGTATATTTCTGCAGGTTTATAGTACATGTACCTTTAAAATTGAGTAGATATAGATATGTGATATGATATACAAACAGATTTATGTGTACATATGATATACAAACATTTCAGAAATTGTTTCCTTTTCAGTGCCACAAACAAATATATTCACAAAGCTTAAATAGGCCTGCAGGTTTTATGCAAGTTTATATATATTTTTATTTTTACAAGTATGTATTGCTTTAACTCCATGTTCAATTTTTGTCTGCGATCACTGTGATTGGATATTGTGTGTGAAGATGTGTGATTAATGTACAACAGTAAGTTCAATAAAGAAAAATCTTTGATTTTATCTGCAATGAGTTCTGGTTTTCATGTCATCAAATGTTTTCTCTTCCGTATATTCAGCAGGTTAGGGTGATCCCGGTCTGTAAAATGGAGGTAAAAATGGTCGTTTTTTTGCTCAATAAATCAGTTCTGATAATGAATTCACCAATATCCTCTTACGCACAGAGACATAAATATCGCCATCAAATGGTACCAGTAGTGGAAAAAATTTGTCATCTATGTAATCTGCATAATAATAGGCCAAATATCTACCATGCTGTTATGGGTACTGAGCCCTCCTGCGGACACTGTAGAAATGTATATATTTGTTGAAAGCACAGTCCTTAAGGATTTCGAATATATAAATCTGTTCACTGTAAATCTGCAGGTTGTGAAGATATTCGAATTTAACATTTTTTTTAGAAAAGTGAGTCATTTTAAAAAAATGGCTATTTTCAAAAAGGTATTCAACCGAAGGATAGTTGGCTGACGGATCAGCATGAAAATCGTTTATTTGGAGGAAAAAGCTAATAAATTTCATGAGATCTGCTGGATGTCACTGATACTAAAGTACACACTACCCGTCGGAAAGAAATTCGCTTTCAGATGTACCGTAGCACATTCGATTTTTTTGACAGGAGTCCGCGAGTGACGTCAGAGTGAAAATAAATCAATGTTTCAGTGTATCTTCAGTCGAAAAGCCCTATACAAAATCTAAATTATTTTAATGTTTTAAAAAATCCAGAATAAAGTAGTACAACAAAAGTATATAATAAAAAGAAAATCGACTGTTTCTTGACGAATGCCATAAATATTTCATCGCGTGGGGTGAGAAAGAAACAGTTGATATCCTCTATATATTCCATATTTTCGGTCAAGTTATTATGGACGTGTTTTTCTAAAATTTTAGAAAGAGCATGAAGAATATGCTTATCGGTCTATATAATAGCTAGGATTATCGTTCGGCCCCTTCCTGTCACAATGACAGAAAATGACCATTCACGATGTCGATTTGGTCGATGTCTACGTATAATTTTTTTCAATAAATTATGAAAATTAATAAATATATATATTTTTTTAAATCGATTTTTTTTAAATATTTTTTTCTGAGTGTATTTCTCTTTCGTCTTTGGTTCAATTAAAGTCATTCCCTATAATGTCAAGCCGAGTTACTACAGTTTTTATTTATCTACCATACCCTGCCCTCTATGACATAGAATAAAAGAGCTCTTTTATTCTGTCATAGAGGACAGGGTATGGTAGATAATTAAAAACTGTAGCAACTCGCCTTGACGTTACAGGGAATGACTTTAATTGAGCCAAAGATGAGAGAAATACACTTAGAAAAAATATTTTTAAAAAAATCGATTTTAAAAAAATATATATATATTTAGCATTTTCATAATTTTTTGAAAAAAATTATATGTAGACAGCGACCATCCAATATCCCACAGGCCAGGTAACTGTGGATGACACTGGCTGCAATTTTAAAAAAATTACCAGGCACAGAGTTTTGACCACAAGATGGTTTGGTATCAAGAGAGCGTAGTTGAGAGTATACAATGGAAGTAAAGTACGTGTTGAATGTCTTTGAAATATCCCCGGTATCTGTCACAGTATCATTGTCCACCGCAAGTTTCTTGGCAGACTCCATTGATTTGACAGGAGCTAAGCCATTAAAAGTTTCCAGAATAATTTAATGCTGTTTTGTACGGTGGCTTGTTAGGGCCATGCATTGATTTTTGCAATTATCTGCCTTTTACTAGTTTTCAAGATTTCACTTTCGCGTTTTCTGTAATTTCTTGCCATTGACATCGATTCATTTCCGAGATATAAAGTTGTTTTCTGGTTTTAACAATTTCTTCTATCCATTTTCATGCGACTGCAAAAATCGAACAACCCATGTGAAAACACTAAAAATTAGCAAAAACATCGAAAAAGTATTTCAACCGCGGTGAAAAGTATTTCAACCGCGGTTGAAAGTATTTCAACCGCGGTGGAAATACTTTCAACCGCGGTTGAAATAGTTTCCACCGCGGTTGAAATACTTTCAACCGCGGTTGAAATACTTTTCACCGCGGTTGAAATACTTTCAACCACGGTTGAAATACTTTCAACCGCGGTTGAAATAGTTTCCACCACGGTTGAAATACTTTCCACCGCGGTTGAAATACTTTCCACCGCGGTTGAAATACTTTCCACCGCGGTTGAAATACTTTCCACCGCGGTTGAAATACTTTCAACCGCGGTTGAAATACTTTCAACCGCGGTGGAAATTACACGGCAGTTTCTGTGTTTTTTTTTGCTATTTCTGATGTTTCACGCTATTTTCGAGGTTTTCGCTAATTTCCAGTGTTTCCATGTGGTCGTTTGAATTGTTCTTGTCTCTTGAAAATGAATTTCCAGCGTTTTCGTATGGAAATGGTTGCAGTACGTTGCAGTTTCTTGAGAATGAATAAAAAGATCAGGGATAAATTTTGAAAAATCGAAAATGAATCTAAGATGATGACAAGAAAAGAGAGAAAATGCGAAAGTGAAATCTTGAAAATTAGAGAAAGGCAGTAAATTCGAAAGATCAATGCATGGCCCTAACAAGCCACCGTAGTTTTGCCTTCGTTCAATAATCTGTTATAATGCGATTGCTTTCGCATGATAGGTGAGGCTCTCGTAGGATAGACAACAAAAGTTGGAAAGATTTTGGTGGTGTTCGTCTGATCCTAACGGCACGACTTGGGCAATCCAAAAGTTGAATTTTTCATAAAACGTGAACTGACCCTAAGTTGAATAGAGCTGAGTTAGTATCACAGGTTGCCGAGGATAAGTATGATATGGCTGGAGCTGTTATTTATTTCTTTTGTGATTCAGCAGTGGCTGACTTCCAAAATGTGTCATCATCGCCATCTGAAACGTCCTCATCTCTGAAACCGTTGGAGATTTTGGGGTCAAACTTTGTTTGCTATCTTACCCAAGTCTGAGGAATTTGTCTGTTTGCATTAGCTGGTGCTGCAGTAATGAACATTATAAAATTTTCTCAATTTATTCACTCATAGAAAGCCATGGTAGAAAGATAGTCTAACCATGGTTAACGTTGTGTCATCAAACTACTTTTGTTGACATTTGTCCAAAATTTACACGTCCATGGCACATGGTGGCAACTCTGTTTTCTGAACTCTTTCTTGTTTGAATAGTTCTTCAACAGGAAATTATTACTTATTTCAGTTTACATTCAAGAATTATTGAAGGATGCATATTACTCATATTCGGAGATATTGTACAAATTCTGTTTTTAAATTGTTTGCGATGCAAACATACATGAATAATCTGGGAGATTTGTCTCCTCATTTCCCTGGCATTAGCATACCAACAACTGCAGATAATGTGGTATGTGATTCATCAAAGCTCTTTGTATGCAAAATTGAAATGAAAACACGTTTCATTTGATTCATCACAAGATTCGTTGATGGAGATTGTTTGATCAAATAATGCAAATGGCCCAACATCCTTTTTACTGCGAGGGCTGTTCAACACCATAAATTGGTGTTGGAAAATGGTGTTGACCAATTCCAACGGATGTCGAGACCAGTTCAACACCAAGTTATGGCGTTGGTTGGTGTTGTAAATGAAAGGCCATATTTTGGTCCAATACTGGCCCGAGTATAATGCATTATCAATCACCAATTCGGGATTTTGGAGACCTACGTTGTAGTTCTAACGCAACACCATTTGCTCAACACTATTTGTTTCTCACTGTGCTGCAGATCTCCTTTTGGAACATTTTTTTTGTCTGAAGCAAATCTTCCTATATGGGCCCCTCATGTACTCACTCATCCGTACCTAAATAAACCACTCATTCGCGTCTCATTCAGTCACGCACTTAACGTCGACAATCAAGAGACTGACAACGAGCGCTTCAGTAGAACCATGTCTGCATTTTCTTCCCTACAGATGACGTCACAGTCACGATATGTATGTACCATGTCAAGTCTATTATTAACATCTCATTGGGACACTGTTTACAGCGAAGGTCATTCAAGCTACAATCAGGCACGGGTGCCGCCGTGGCTGCGCTTTCGTTACAACTCTTTGAGTGAGAACAATGTCGCACAATCAAGGTCTCCTACTCCAGTCCTCCGCTACACAACGAGAGCTTCAATATGAGACCATTATGCATACAAGATACATCTGAACCCATGGCGGCTCAGTTATCGTCCAAAAACTGATTCATTGTGTTCTGGATATGCTCGGAAGCAATGATTTTGAGGCTGTGCGTTTCCACAATAGAATGACGCGTATAGTGTTCTAAAGTAAAGTATACTATGGCTCATACGGAATCATTATCACATCGGAATTCGCATAGTGTAAGACCATTTTTTTGTGCGATTCATTACTGTTTTAAAAAACTTCGTTCTCCATATCTCGCTGCAGTAAACTCTAATACTACGGAAGCTGGCACATGATCAATTCGCGAGAGTGAGTTATCAAAAATACCTTTGAAATGCAATTTTCCATATTATTAATGTTATTATTAACCAATGTCGTTCAAAATTGATGTAAATTTTTCGATTCATTCCTGTTTTAAAAAACTTCGTTCTCCATATCTCGCTGCAGTAAACTCTAATACTACGGAAGCTGGCACATGATCAATTCGCGAGAGTGAGTTATCAAAAATACCTTGGAAATGCAATTTTCCATATTATTAATGTTATTATTAACCAATGTCGTTCAAAATTGATGTAAATTTTTTGATTCATTACCATAACGACAGGGTACTTATTCTATCATAGAAATAGATCAGTATATGGCCAATACTCGCATATCAAGTCTGACAAGTGAAAATCTATGGAAGGGCGTAAATGCCAAATACGCGAGTGACGTTTCTATCATAATGCATCTTCTAGCGTTAACTATATAAGTAGTAAGAGAGGGAGAGTTAAAAGACACCCAATTTGCGGTGCTATTACTTAAATAGTAGAGAAACGCCGCCATCTTGGTGCGGTGCGGGTGTGAGAGGGGGAGAGTTCAAAGCCACCGAATTCGCGGTGCTATTACTCCGCCGCGTTGGTGCGGCGTCGGCGCGGTGTCGCCGCGGGCGCCGTTCGTCGACGAAATCGGCGACGCGTGACTAACGCGCGGTACGCCCGCGGGCACAATTCACCGGCCCGCGTCTATACCCGGAGGCGGTGTTATAATCTGACGCCCCATCCATCACAGGGAACATCAATTGCGGGACACCATCGCGGCTTGTCCTAATTCGCGGTGCTAAAGAGACCGCCGTGTGTTACAGTCAGTCGACCTTCGGAGGGATGCGGCGTTCATCGGACGGTGTCACCGCGCGAGGGGGCCCCCGCGATCCATCGCGCGCGCGCGCCGGTCGACCCGGTTCGCCGGCGGAGCGCGACTAATGCGGTGTTCGAGATCGGCTATTTACGAAACTCGCCCGAGGATATAATCGTCGATCGACCCCCCGGTATCGCGGTGTTCGCGTGACTCACGGTGTAATTATAGCCTATCGACCTACCTTCAAGACCCCACCATAACTAGATCGCCATAAGTAGACCACTTGATCACCATAAATAAGTAGATAACTCGGGGTGGTAGGTCGAGGCTATGTTTGTAACTAGGTTAGTAGGTCGAGGTGTCGTCGAGGTTCAGATGATCAACTGATAAAATAACCAATGCGTATATAAAGGCTTCTCGTGCGCTTCTCACTTTATTCTACGACTGTCGCACCTGTAAAAGTCGATATGTATAGGCTAATGAGTAACCTTTACGCTCTAGTGAGCGGTGAAAGAAATTCTCCTCGAGTAACATTTCAACGTATACGACATAATGGGCAGATTATAAAACCTTATGGTGTTGCCATACGACTGACGAGAGATGGGTGGTTTTCATTCAAACAATTCCTGCCTAGAGTGGAAAGAATGATTCAGGCTAAAGAGACGGTTGAAACTCCATTCAAGCTACAAGATAATATATACATTAGCACTGCAGCGTATGAAGGGGAATGGTTCGTTCACATAAGAGTGGTACATAAAATCACCAACCAGCGAGTTGAAACCGGGTCGGAACGGACACACGCTGAACACGAAAGGCTGGGATATGTTGAAAAAACTCATTCCTATCATTGAGACCAACATGATTGAAATAGAACAGCGTTCTGACAGCAACCAATTCAACAAGTCTATAACAGGACCAATTCTCCCACCTAAACCAGTTGGATCTGCCGCGAGTGATCTACCGAGCGAGAATTTGGTGAATGATAATGGTGGATATTCATACGATGAAACGGACGGCGTCTCTCTGTGCGGCAATTTACACCGCAACGAAATGGAACAGTTGTATTGTGGCACGTGCAATCCTATGGGGGCGGGATTACTTCACCGATGAAAACTCGAACAATGCGGACTGTTTCTATTTCGTCATTCATATATGGGACTGCATAACGTTAAACATTTTTTCCTAACCCTTCACGCTATTAATGGGAGAAGGTTTCGCGTAATAAGTGAGACTTACCGCTGGTGTCGTTGTACATCGACTTGTGTACGCCATTATTAACTGTAAGACTGGTCGATCTCGCTTAAAATGAAATCGGTTACCTGAATTTCGCCTATTTGTTCGGGTATTCCCTCGTGCTACCTCGCATGACGCCACAGCCAATGGTGAACGGTTGTGCAATCCCGACGCTATGTTGTGCAATTCAGCTGATTTCACTATCATCTAATATATAGAGCGAAAAATTTCCACCACGTATAATCAATATGACAGCAATGAGAAAATAATCATGACAGCAATGAGAAAAAATTGTGCCGAATCAACGATATTATTCGATATTCTGCAATATTGAGTCAATGCCGCATTTTCATGTAAACCCTATTCCCCTACTTACTCATTCTGTCAGTTGTATTAAATGTTTTCAGTTTATACCGTCACATTTCTGTGTGCGTTTTCAATACTACTAGCGTATACCCGTATTCTACTACATCAAGTTGTCAATTGAAGACTGTATATAATATTTACAGCTTATAAAACTAGACAGTCATTCCTAATAACGTCATTCCTAATTCTGTATCGCTGACGTGTATATTTTTCTGGAAAACATTTCGAAAGTCGGTCGACATCGCAATACCAAAGTAACCTCCTCAGCATAGTTTACGTCAATGTAATGTGTCAGCGATCATTAAACATTTTTTTACCCCGTGAAAATCTCAACTTTATTTCTAATGTAAGAATTAATAGAGCGTGACATTCTCTCGTACTCTACAGATTTGCGTGTTTAACGTATGAATGTCTCGTTAACGATCTATAATCGACTATAGGCCAAATGGCATGAGGGAGAGGTCAACCTCATTAGTTCCGCACGACTGGAATTGAATATGCCACTCTGTTCACAGTCTATACAATCTTGTGACAAGTTTGAAATCGCTGAACTAGAACTTCTGGGTCACCGACTTAAATATCTTAATAAAGTGGTATAAATTAGCCTTTAAACGTGTGCAAGGTGTAAAATAGTGAATAAAACAGCATGACCATTGTCTTTTTGTTGATAAAATATTTGATGTTATTAATAACGTCAAAGCTTTATGGAGACGCAGCTGGAAACTGGAAATTATCTTCTTCGATCGAATTTGAGTGACAACGAGGACTCCAAAAACGTCCATTCCCAATAAAAACCCCTGTAATTCCATGAGAATCGTCCTAGAGACGAAACTTATACACGTTGTATAGACTGTGTGTCCGCCATACTTGGTCAAACACCTCTTTATGACATTCCTCGTTGTCATAGCTATATCATAACTCTATGAGAGAGATTTTTGCATTCCCTTAGAAACCGTTGAATGCATCACTACTGTCGCTTTATCATGTCGGCAGAAGACAATCCTCATTATGTAGATATGTGGATTAAATTTTATCGAGACCAGAGTAGAGCTTACCTAAAGGAGGGAATTTGTGAGATTGGGGGACAGAGAGTGCATTCTCCTCCAAACTCTCTTAATATTGCACAAGGCAACAGTACGGTGAATTCGACTAACAAATCGCGTACAAGAGAAATGACAGTTGAACTAATTTCACCGGCACAGCGAGTTGTAGAGCAGGCTAAAGCAGAACTCTGTAGACAGCGTCACAAAGTAAACGTGCAAGTGCCAGTAAAGGGGACGCGGAAATAGGAGGAGGAGGAAGAGGAGGAGGAGGAGGAGGAGGGGAGGAGGAGGAGGATGAGTGAGGAGGAGGAAGAGGATATACCGTATAGTATAAAATACAGGGAGAGTTGATATTAGAATTAATCTACGTTTTGGCAGAGAAGCGTCAACATGACAAACAAGTGTGCGGTGTGTCAGAAAACATTCTCGCGTCCAGATAACCTGATTAGACATCAACTTATACACCAAAAGGGGATAATAGCAGAACATCCGTATAAACGTAATCGCGAGACGTCATCTATGACTCTTTCAAGAGCATCACAACATCCATTTACTATGATCGTCAGCGGCCCGACTAGTTGTGGGAAGACATCATGGGTAATGAAATTTTTGGAATGTGCTAATATCGATCCATCTCCAACACGCATCGTATGGTGTTACAGTCAGTGGCAGTCAGCCTATGAAGCTACGAGTCTGAAAAATGTCAACTTCCTCCCCGGCATACCTCATGACATAGGCGAAGAGTATTACTTCGACCCCGACCAAACCAACGTTATTGTTCTGGACGATTTGATGGGTGAGGTAAAGCGTGAAGAAAAAGTTGCCGACCTATTCACCAAAGGGTCGCATCACAGAAATTTGTCCATAATTTATCTGACTCAGAATCTCTTCCCTCAAGGCAAGGCATCTCGAGATATCACGCTAAACTGCCAGTATTTCGTTCTATTCAATAATCCTATTGATACACAGCAAATTAGCACGTTCGGGAGACGAATCTTTCCTCGGGATACGACACATTTCATGGCAAAATTTCGCGAAGCCACATCTCGGCCGTACGGATATCTGTTCATCGATTTAAAACCCCATACAGCGGAAAATGACAGGCTCTCTACCAATATAATATCAGGCGTTGATGAACTCGTGAAAGAAGAACAACAACTGCCACCTCGTCCAGCCCCAATTCATAATCCATCAACTCAAATTCGCATACCATCTCACTATCCAGCATGGTCCGCTAAGAGGAATCAGCAAGTAGGAGAGGGGTTATATACGAAGACGGATGCACCGTGGTTCAAACGGAATGAAAATGATGACGAGTCCCAGCAGAGGCAGATAATCCATAGGAGCGGAAATGAAATGGAATGTCAAAAGAGAAAATACCCTTCAGATGACGAACTCCTCCATCCCGGGGAAATAGATCTACCTACCCACTTGCGGAAACGGGTCAAATATAACGTGTGGAAAAACATGTTCGGTAAACCTATTGCGAGAGATTGTAGGGTCGAATTTGACGAGCGAAAACAGCGATATACAAGCCAAGGCTACGACGAGGATGAGTCTGTTGCAAATGCTATGGAGGATTATACTCCAGCGATGATGAAGACCTTACGTCAAAAATACTGCAATCTCCTCGTGAACATACAAAAGCTACAAACCGATTATATTCATAACGAGATCTTGAAAACAACGAGGCGTCTGCAAACGATATACGACATAGACTATGAAGAAGCACTCAGACAGACGATTAAGATGCGGAAATGCTTATTCGATAAGTTGATTGGTGACGGTGATAGCGAGGACTCCGAATAAAGACCCCATTAGAAATATTCGTACATAAACATTGAATGGAAGGCTAGATATCGAAATGATACCCACAACAATGGAGATGTATTTCATATAAGCAGGTTTCTCCCATTATTTGCTCAGTGCTATGAGTTGATGAATAAAGCGATTATTTAGTAATCTTCATATTGCTTTGTCCCTATTTTATACTAGTCACATAATTCCCCCTCCAACGCTTCCAACTCCTCCTCCTCACTCATCCTCCTCCTCACACACACACACACACACAAACACACACACTCCTACACACGCACACACACACACACACACACACACTTCCTCCTCCTCGGGCAAAAGTGTCTTTACGATTATGTCTATTTTGGTCGGACAGGAATCGATTTCTGATCAACTAGAAATCATTGGCGTTATTGTACGCGTGTGAATTTTGGGCGTATGAATGTTTAGCACGCCATAGCATGAACATCAACAGTCGAAAATTGAATAACACGGGGCCACGCGACTGGAGTTCAGAGAATATATATATATATTTTTGTTATCGCGAACGAGTGTAAATGATAATAGTTGAAATATTGAACAATAGCGATGTTTGGATGTACGCCGATGAGTTGTCTGATTAAGAATTCGCAAAAAAGCGAATTCAGGGCGATTCCACGCTCGAATTGAAATCCATGTCACCACGGACATCGGCAGCGCTTCTCGAGGAAGCTCGTGTACGGATATGCCGGGAAAACTTACCTTCTATCGCGGGGACAGACTGTTTGAGTTGATTTCCCAGTTTTCAACAACAGTCTCGCCCTAAGAAGGTACCATTTTCGTACACGCAGTAATCGCCTCAGACGTCAACATGCGCTTTTGTTAAAAGTTTTTGTTTACTTTTCCATACCACGACATATTCCTCTAAAATGGGGCGATTGTACATTATCGTCTTCTCCTATGGTGAATAAACATTTGATAGCGATGTAGAATTTCATACTACTTAAGACCATTTTTCAATATTGAGGTCACCTGTTCATGGTATTGCATGAACAGGACGAGGTTTAGCGTTAACGCCTAATGTATCTAAGTGTGCGGTGTCTACACATGTCGTATTTCGTTTTCACGAAATTATTGCACTCACCGTTGAAGGTCCCACATGTGCGTCGTTTCGAGGGCAGTCACCAGGGGTTCGTGATAGGTCGCTATGACAATTGTTTGGATCCGGCTCACAACTGTGTTGCCGGATTCGCTCCAATTCGCAGTCCCATAATTTTGTGAGACCGTCCACGAATTCGTCTTCGTCCCAGCTAAAATAGGTACAAATGGATGTCATACACTTTACGTTATCGAAGCACCCTGGAGTAGAATAGTCATAAGATTCAAATCTTACTTATCCCCCGAAAATTCCTAATATGACTCGCTATAACGTCGTATGACGTTGTCGTACAACGCGCCTCTCTCTCGGCTATCGAACGGCGTTAGTTTCATCCCCGTAACCCTTCCCGTTCGCAAGATATTGAGATTTTTCCGAAATTCGTGCGATTCATCTTGTGACGTCACTATGACGTCACCATGGTGATCCAACGACGCGTCTCTCTCCTGGCTATCCAACGACGTAAGTTTCATCGCAGTAGCTCTTCCCGTTCCAGAGATATTGAGATTTTAATGAATTTCAAAAAAAAAAAATTAAAAAAAAAATCGAAATTTTTTTTTGGTCGAAAACAAAATTTCCAGGCTCTACGAGCACATTCATGGATTCTGCCTATTTATCGAGTATATTTTCAATGGAGTTTGAGGGGAAACATATACGTCTCGGCTCAGCGAACCGACCAGCCGTGCGTGACGAAGTATATATCAAGCATCGCCGCATCTGCCCTCGGGATACAACCGCTCTTGCGTGACGAAGTGTATCATTGTAACATTCATTATACCTTACATACCTTTTGCAATAAAGATCTGGTCGTGATTCGCTTGACTGCTCAGGTCGCATTGAGAATGGTGTCATTAACTGAAAGAGGAAGATATTGTGGACTTCCAGTTGAGGATTGAATGTGTAGGATCTAGTTGGCAGACTTGGCTATGAGGTCAGGGAGTATGTCGAAATCGGTATCGCCGCTGAACTCTATTTCACGGTTCCGGTGAGTGAGAGATCATAGCCGACAAAGGGGTTCACCTTACATTGAATTAAGCCGCGGAGGATGTCCGCTTGGATACTCTGCCTATATAAATAAGGAAGTGTCCTATACCCGTGTATGGAAAAACTCCACATAGTATAATTCTAGCAACCTATGAGGGGGGGAAAAATGTACTGAAAAGCTTACCCATAATAATCGCTTGAAGGTAGTCCTCAGTTCATCCTCTTACTGTGCGTATGTCTTTTCGACGCTGTCGCAACAAGCTATTTTATATTAAGAGCAATGTGTTATCAAGCTCCCTAAATATACCACTAGTTGAGTCTAAAAATAGAACTGATGTCGCCGTCAAAGGGCAAATAGATGATTCGAGAACACCGCGAGGAATTTATCACGAGTGTGGAAGATGAGTGTCAGTAATAATTGAAAATCATTCGTGCGAGACGTAGTATCGTTTTATAATAGAGTCGAACAAGGCCATATATGTCCTCCGGCTATGGACACGGTTGGGTGAACAAACGATGAACATCGCAAACACTCAAGCTATAGCTAACATTGAACCATGTGGTGTGCACATGCACCTGTGCCATGTGTATCGGTATTCTCAACGTGAGTGGTGAAATGCGAATTTACTGTCCATTTATAAGAGTGTTCCCTCACATACGTGACTCTTATAATATGACATTATTAAACGAGGAGTCTCGCGAGCACCGCCAATCTGGTCAAACATATATTAATATATCCCATAGAAATCGACATTTCCACAGGTCGACCGTGAACACCGCGAGAAGTGATCAGTCACACGTGTCCACGGGTACAAGCGTCGTCGTAATGACACCTTAGGGAGATATTCGTGGTAAGCTACAAAGAAAAAGTTTTCGACGCCGAATAGCGTGGAAAGTTACGAAGATACGATAAATTCGCATAGGAGCTTTATGGTAGACCTCGACACGAGGGATACAACGCCGCAAACAGCGTGCGCGTATGTCGCTTATTTCTCGAGAAATGGTCAAATCAAGTGACACCGAGTATCGTCTAATTGCGGCGAAAGTTACAGTCGGGCGATCAAATTGTATAGGATCTTTATCGTACATCTATACGAAAGGAATACGACGCCGAAGGCCGCGAGTCTCTATCTATCTTAGTTCCCGAGATATCGCCATCCGTAATTTATGGAAAATTCAAAAATTCAAATTCAAAGTCCAAAAAAAAAAAATCGAATTTTTTTTTTACTCCGAAACGAAATTTGGAGGCTGTAGGGGCATAACTAAGGAATTTACGGGATATATGTAGCATAATACGACACTATCATCATAGCAAACAAAGCCTCTGGCTATGAGACTGATGCAGTGTTACGGGTCTCGCATCAGTGCGCTCAGGTAGTTGAACTGGGTCACGGTGTGTGTAGCTCTATATAATAAAAGTTGATACATGTACGCGCAGTTGTACTGAGACATAAAAACATTGTCAGCTATGTGGATCTATCTAAATATAGGATCATATGATTATATTGTGGAATAACTCAGCTTCCCCGCTTCAGAACTGTCCATATATACTGACCTACTTTATTTATTTTTAGTTTACTATAGACTACGAGTATATTCGTAGTTTGATCGATTGCCAGATGTGTAAGATGAGATGTCGAGTGGTGCGGAACGTAATCACCGCGTTCTATACGCAAACTTCCCGAATTAGCCGCAGGCTCCATCGCTAGACACCCTATCGCTGAACGGATATAGAACACCGCGCACGCTTCTCTCGCTATAGTCAGGGTTCGGTGAACACTGCACCTCCGGGCTATAGCTATATATATATAGATGAACACCGCACCTTCGAGCTATAAGTATGGCTCCATAAATAGACCATAACCTCGAACACCGCATTAGTCGCGCTCCGCCGGCGAACCGGGTCGACCGGCGCGCGCGCGCGATGGATCGCGGGGGCCCCCTCGCGCGGTGACACCGTCCGATGAACGCCGCATCCCTCCGAAGGTCGACTGACTGTAACACACGGCGGTCTCTTTAGCACCGCGAATTAGGACAAGCCGCGATGGTGTCCCGCAATTGATGTTCCCTATGATGGATGGGGCGTCAGATTATAACACCGCCTCCGGGTATAGACGCGGGCCGGTGAATTGTGCCCGCGGGCGTACCGCATTAGTCACGCATCGCCGATTCGTCGACGAACGGCGCCCGCGGCGACACCGCGCCAACGCGGCGGAATAATAGCACCACGAACTCGGTGTTTTTGAACTGTCCCTCTCTTACACCGACACCACACCAACATGGCGGCGTTTCTCTAGTATTTAAGTATTAACAC